>JAVQKG010095573.1:0-55860 GCA_036025885.1 Hypseleotris bucephala
TTTTTGAATGGTAGTCAAGGTGGTAGCTGCTTATGGCCAAGGCAACAAGGTAACTATAACTACCTAGTGCTGAGGCATTTATATATACACATGGTGGTTATTCTGTGTCTAAGTGTGTAAAAATGTCAAAGTACATAGACACTCTACTATGCATTTGTTTATGTTTTTAGCTCCGTGTCTACCACAAAACATCAAAACCGCAGCAGAATGCACTTCGGATAGGCTGACCACCACCTGGGACTATGCGGACGGAGCTCTGTACTACACAGTGGAAGTCCTTGGAAACATAGACATTGATTATAACTGCACCTCTACCACCAACAGCTGTGTGGTGGAGGGGGTGCCGTGCGGGGAACAACTCAGTGTATGGGTCACAGCCTCCAATGCGGAATGCACCACGCCTCAAGTTTTGGGAGAAGTAGCTCAGACCGGTGTGTACTACAACTTTGATGAGTTTAATATGGTTTAGGACAGGATAATATGTCTAAGTTGAGCACAAAGTACTGTATGTTGACATGGAAAAAAAGATAACGAGTGACAGTGTAAGTGAGGCAGTCCTTTTTCATAGATAAAGACTAAACTAAATTAGGACTACATCAGGACCCAACCAGGACTTGAAGGTGTCTGTAACTTTTAAGATAAAAGTAAAAAAAAAAGCTCACATTGATTATATAACCAGGTAGAAACCAGGGTATGGACTAAAGTAGTATAATGATAATTATTATATTTTGCCTACTTTACAACATGTTTATCTTAGGAGACGTACAGACTACATCTTTAACAAAGGCTTTACGGAGGACTAAATTAGAAGAACAAGATTTTTTTTAAATCTGTGGACAACAACACACATGCCAGCTCTAAAATGACAGACAGTTCATTAATCACATACAAATACTTCTTCTGTCTATGCAGACCCATGCCCTCCCACTGATGTGTCAGTTTCATCTGGCTGTATCTCTGATTCTGCAACCATTAACTGGACCATAAGCAATGGAGTGGTGTTTTACATAGCGACTGCAGTGGATTTAGATGGGAATACATATAGCTGCTATTCAATGGGTACAGACTGTTTGCTGGAGAATCTGAGATGTGCACAATCATACAACGTTACTGTTGTTGGGACTAACCTCAAGTGCAACAGTACCGAGAGTATACAAGCTACATTTGACACAGGTAAGTCAGATGGACATTTATTACAATAAAATATACACACACTGGACACTGCTTTCTAATGGCAAGAGCCAATCAACAAAAACAACTTATTATGTTCAAAACAAACTTGCAGAGGTTACTACTACTACTACTACTACAGGGGTTTCCATAAACTGCAAGCCGGTTTACATAGAGTGGTCTGAAAATGGCAGAATATTTGTAGAGCAACAGTTCTGTGGGAAATAAATGTAAGGAAAGAGGTCAAAGTCCTTGAAACCATGGCCTGCAGGCTACAATCTCTGACTTCATAAAACACCACCCCGGGGCCATTTTTAGGTGTAAGAGCTCTTTAATGAAATGAGCAGTGGGTGTAATAACTCTCAAATGTAATTTTTAAACTATTCAAATCTTTATAAGTAACATTGTGTTTCTCACAGGGCCATGTCCTCCGAATGATGTGACAGCTCAAAGAGATTGTGACAACAATGAGGTGACAATAGCATGGGGACATCAGTCTACAGGACTATTCACAGCATCCATTCAAGATAACCAAAACGGGGACAGCTTCAATTGCACCAGTAGCACCCAAAAGTACTGCACTATCAGCTCTCCTCCATGTGGCAAGACATACACAGTCACTGTCGAATATAACCATCAAAGCTGCCCATCGTCATCAGCACCAGTAACTGTCGATTCAGGTAGTACCACTCCAAGAAAGACTTGTTGTTGGAAAGATAGGAAAAGATAATTTATGTTTAACTGTCTCAAACTTTCCTAGTGCCATGTAAACCTGAAAACGTGTCCGCCAATGTGACGTGCATTACTGGGGAGCTGACAGTTACATGGACCAATCCCGCAAATGCTTCAGAATACGTCACCAAAATATCAGGGGGCACACCGGCAGAGACTCTTTACTGCAACTCCACAACAACCCAGTGCGTCCAGACCGGGCTGCAGTGTGCTTCCTCCTATGTTGTGACCGTCTATTCCATCATTGGATCATGCACAAGTCTGCCAAGTGAACAAGTCACAGTCACAACATGTAAGCAATGTCTGTTTAAAAAATGTTAAGGGAAGAAACATTGAGAATATAAAATGTATTCTACCAATTTTACTGGAGACACACTACTAGATTGATAAGGAATCTGTTTTTTTTTTTGTACATATCTCAGTTTTGCCTAAAAAGTCACTTGCGTCCTTTAGATTCTTAGTCCTTAAATTGATGCAATACATTTGAAACATTTTTTTTATTATTCTTTCCTTTAGTACCATGTCCACCCACCGGAGTCTCAGCACAAAAAGCCTGTCTTCCTAACCACAGCACTGTGACATGGGTAGCCAGCAGCGGCGCTAACCACTACACGGCAAAAGCAGTTTCTGCAGATGGCTCTTACAGATCAGAGTGCTCAAGCTCTCAAACAACATGCAGTTTTTCTGACTTAATATGTGGCCAAAACTATACAATTGGTGTTTCTGGAGTTGGTGCCTTATGTACAGGTGCAATGAGTTCTACTGTATCTCTAAGCACAGGTAACATAAAATAAACATTAAATATATTGAAAACTCTGTATAATGATACAAAGTCTATAATGACATGTCTCTTTATCTACATAGAGCCATGTAGTCCTACAAATGTGACCAGCCAGGTGGACTGCCATACGGGTAGCGCAGTCATATCTTGGGATCCCAGCACAAATGCAGCAAACTATTCAGTGACGGCCACCAGTTCTGGGTCACCTGTAAACTGCTATGGGCCCACTCCCAGCTGCACCCTCAACAACTTGAACTGTGACCAACAATATGAAATTACTGTAACAGCAAGTGATGTCATGTGTACCAGTAACCACAGCACATCTTTCACTCAAGACCCAGGTAGGTGAAGTGGAGCACTCCAACAACAGAATAATTGCTTTTCTATACCCCTTTGTCTTTTTCTTGTCACTATCAAATACTCTACAGGCCACTGACATTGGTATCGGCCGATGTCATGTCATGTCATTTATTGGCTGATGGCTTTATTGGCTTAGGTTTAGAAACAGACAGGAAAAGCCCATTCAAAAGGTCTACATTTATTTAGACAAAATTTGATTCATTTAAAGCATTTAAAGCATTTAAAGCAGTTATAGAAGCAACTCCCATCCACTATGACCTGCCGCAAGGCTCCATTCTTGCGCCTGTCTGTTTTCATTGCACATGCTCCCACTCAGTTGAATTCTCTCAAAATATAATATCCACTACTACCTGCTCATGACACCCAGCCTTACATCCCAGTCTCACCTCGTAACAGCTCCCTAGCCACTCTCCACAAATGTCTAGATGCTGGATGTCCGATAAGTTTTTACAACTAAATGAGAACAAAACAGAAGTACATTTATTTGGCCCCAATGCAGATAGTCTCAAAACATCACTTGGTCCACTATCCACTAGTTTGTACAATTCAGTTAGGAATCTTGGTGTTTTAATTGACTTGTTTTTAACCTTTGATAAACAGATGTAATGTAGTCATATGCAGCTTCTTTCAACTCTGAACCATTGCTAATCTCAAATTAATTTTAGCCTACAATAACACTGAAGGAATCAACCATTCATTTATCACAACCAGATTGGACTATTGTAACTCATTATACACTGGCCTCCCACACTCTGCGATTAATAGATTACAACTAGTCCAAAACGAAGTAGCCAGGTTTTTAACAGGTACCAAAAAGAGAGAACACATAACTCCTGTTTTAGCACAACTCGACTGGCTGCCAGCAAAATTTAGAATTGATTTTAAGATTTTACTGTTTGTTTTTAAAGCACTTAAAGGCACTGCCCCTCTGTACATCACTGGTCTGTTAGCACCTTACTCTCCCCCTCGCTACCTCAGATCTTCCTCCCAGCACCTACTGTCAGTCCCTCCATCACATCTCAAAACTAATTTTCAATTGCTGCCCATAAACTCCTCCTTAATCTGCAATGTTTTTGTTTTGTAGTTCCATGTGCACCACAAAACGTGCAGACATCACTGTCCTGTAGCAGTAATAACGTTGTAGTGACCTGGAATCCGGTCAGTGTGTCTTGGGACTTTAATGCGACAGCTGTGACTAGTTCAGGACAGTCGACAGAAGTCACCTGCACCACCAAAACTAACAGCTGCACTCTGACTGCTCTTCAGTGTGGCCAGGACTACAACGTCACTGTCAAAGCTTTTTCTGGCACTTGTGTTGGACCTGAAAGCAGCCCAGTAACTGTAACTACAGGTATAAAACAGCTCAAGTCTTAACATATATGAGCTAATCATTTTCACTAGTTCAGTAGGTAACCAAAATTATGATTTTAGCCCCATGCACTCCTAGGAGCCTAATGGCAGCGGTAACATGTGGCACCAATGCTGTTAATGCCTCCTGGAGCACTGCCCTTGGAGCCACCTCTTACATAGCCACAGCATCAGGCCCCAATGGCTTCTCCTCAAACTGCTCCAGCTCAAGCCTCACATGTCAAATCACTGGTTTACAGTGTGCAACCCAGTACAACGTTAGTGCAATATCAGAAAACAATGACTGTAGCAGTTCTCCTACTCAAGCAGTTACTATTACAACAGGTAGTGTTTTTGTTGTTTTTAAATTATTTTCCACTCATAAAGTTATTTTTCTCACCTTGAGACATACCGGTACCTCTTTTTGCAGGACCATGTGATCCGGCGAATGTAAATACTGCTCTCATATGCGGCTCAGGCTCAGCCACTGTGTCCTGGGACGCAGCTTCTGGGGCTGATGCTTACACAGTGCTGGCTTCAGAGACCGGCTCTGCGTATGAAACCTCCTGCAAAAACACAACAACTTCCTGTCAGCTCAACCAGTTAAACTGTGGGAAATCATACACCCTCACGGTACTGTCTGAGAATGCCATCTGTAACAGCACAGGGACCACAGAAACTCTAGACACAGGTAGCAGAGTCAAACAAACAGTTAAAAGACAGAAATGATTTATAATCTATTAAACTTTGTGTTTTGTGTGTTTTAGCTCCCTGCTCTCCAACTATTCAAACCTACAGTCTGAACTGTGGCACAAACACTTCCTCTGTGACATGGACAGACATTCAGACTGCAACTGGATACACTGTCAGAGCTGCAACAGCAAAAAATGATGTGTCTTTGTGCACTTCAACAACTGCAAACTGCACTTTAACAGATCTACTCTGCAGTGAAAACTATACTGCCACAGTCACTGCACAAGGAAGCGATTGTGACAGTGCACCAAGCAGCAGCTTCACTATTACCACAGGTAAGAATTAAGTGTAAATATGTCCTCTGAGGATAAAACACCAATAGAGATAGAGATATGAATGTTAAATGAATGTTTCACTCAATATATCCACAGCCCCCTGTCCTCCATCTATCACATCTACACAGTACGTTTGTAGTTCCAGTACTGCCACCGTTAGCTGGTCTGAGCCTGCAGCGAGCACTGGTTTCCACGCTGAGGTTGTGGGAGACCATACAGCCATCTGTGACTCAACAAATACAAGCTGTGAATTCTCAAACCTTCCTTGTGGTCTGAATCTTCACATAAATGTCAAGGCCAAAGGTTCACAGTGTGACAGTGAGAACAGTGTTGGTGAAACATTTGAAACAGGTGAACAGTGTAAAAGTGTAAACTAAGCCTATAACTCAGCGATAACATATATAACATATTGTATTTTTTCACTTCCCAGCCCCATGTGCACCAGAGAATGTAGTCGCGTCTTTAGTATGTGAAAACTCAGCTCTGGTGAATTGGAGTCAAATCCCCTTAGCTGTAAACTACACAGTGACTGCAACAAGCCAAAATGACTCCCACCACTGTCACATCGACACAAAGAGCTGCATGGTCCCAAATTTACAGTGTGGAGAAAACTATAACATCACAGTCACCTCACACTCTGCAACGTGCACAGGGCTCACAAGCGACATTCACATCTTTCAATCAGGTACAAGAGATCAAATTCAATATATCTATATATATATGAAAACAGGGGTATAGAGATTTATAACTCATTCATCTCTTTTTTCAGGCTTATGTGCTCCTACCTCGGCATCAGTGTCGTCTGGATGTCAGGCCAGTACAGTGACGTGGGATCATGTGGATGGTGCAGAAAAGGTTGTGGCAACAGCAACAGATGAAAATGGACAGACTTACACCTGCGAGTCAAGCAGTTCAGACACATGCAACTTCACTGATCTCCCATGTGGAGGCAACTTCTCAGTGACAGTAGTGACTGTGGATAGGGGCTGCAATAGCTTGCCCACATCTGCTGGCCGTCTGATTGGAGGTAAGAGGACATCATACAAACCATTTGATGATGCTGACACTAATAATCTAGTTTTAACTTTTGTATCCATGCAGTTCAGTGTCCACCTACTAATGTGGTTGGCAGCCTGGATTGTGGAGCAAGCACAGCGACATTAACATGGAATCAAAGTAGTCTACCAGGGACAACCTACTCCATAGAAAGAGTTTTAATAGGTGCAGCTGCTGATGTGTTCACTGCCTCACACAACATATTTACACAGAATAACCTGCCATGTGGGGAGAGCTATAACTACAGTATAGCAGCAGTAGATGGGAACTGCTTCACTGCTTATACTCCACCTATTCAAATAAACACAGGTAAGTTGTGTGTCAGATAAAGCAATCTACCTACTATTGAGATAAATAATAATAGTAATCTCGTCAGCTCCTTGTGAACCAACCACTTTTACCGCACATGTGGACTGTGGAACAAACAATGGTAATTTCTCCTGGTCTGAGAGCAAAGGGGCCACGCAGTACACAGTGGAGGTGACAGGAGAGCAAAATCATCATGCCTCCTGCTCATCCAGTGGGACTTCCTGTTTAATAAAACTGGACTGTGGGCGCTTTTATTCTGCTACACTGATGGCTTCTACAGAAAGTTGTAATACTACTAAACAAGGCAACATAGTGATTGAATCTGGTAAGAAATTGGTTTAGTTGGATTTATTGGATCATAGTGGATTTTTTGTGATGCGTGTACCTATATTGTCTATTGTAGCACCATGCCTCCCGGAAAATGTCATGGGAGTAGTTGACTGTGACACCAATGTCATGAATATTACATGGAAATATATGCCAGTACCGGACAACTACACAGCCTGGGCAATCTCCACTGATGGACACAATGCTTCCTGCCTTTCAACATCCAATTTCTGCACTATCTCTAATTTGGAATGTGGCCGGGTGTATGATGTAGTTGTCTCCGCCTCCAGCATTAGTAACTGTGATATTATTGTTGGTTCTGACTACAAAGTTCAGTCAGGTAAGTGGAAATATATATGAATGAATAAGTAGCTGATAACAAAGATTATGCTTTTATACTAGCCTCTCTCTTTTGTTTCGAACCAATCTAGCTCCTTGTAAACCCGAGAACATGAATGTAGACCTGAACTGTAGTGCTAATGCTGTTACGGTAAGTTGGAATCAAACTAACACCAATCAGAACAACACCGTAACAGCCGCATCAGCTACGGGTGAGTCAATCTGTCGATCTCCGGACACCAGCTGCACCCTCCTTGATCTGAGTTGTGGCGCACAGTACACATTCACTGTACAAGCTTCTACCAATGTGTGCAGTAGTATAGCAAGCACAATGGTTAAAACCACAGGTAAGCCAGAAAAAAGGATTACTATTGATTGTACATTATCAAACACTACTCCTTACCAGTTCCTCTGTTTGCTCTAGCCCCTTGCGCCCCTACAAATGTATTAGCTCAACTGAACTGTAGCACAAAGGATGCAGTAGTGACCTGGGATGATGCTGCTGCAGCAGAGAGCTACCATGTCTACGCCCAGTCGAGTGATCACAGCTCGACCTGCAGCAATACAGCAAGAACCTGTAACCTTCAACAACTGGTCTGTGGTCAGGAGTACACTGTCAACGCGGAGGCAGTCAATGCAGGCTGCACAGGTCCTGCCAGTAATTCAACAACAGTTAAAACAGGTCAGTTAAGATCATACTGTATATTAATCTAATGTATGTTCAGTTCAAGACATACATTTTACACTGAAACAATCTAGATGTTGTTGATTTAATGTAATTTCCAAACACAAATTTAAATACCCTAACCATAACTATTAGTAGTACCACTGTATAATCAAAAGTTCAGATGAAAATAGATTGTCCTGAGTTGGACAAGAATATTTTTTTATTCCTTATTTTCTTTCTCTCTCTACTTATCTTTTGGGAATACTCAAATGGCCAAAGTAAGAATTTTAATTATTGGTATACTGAGGAAATTTACAATTTTCTGAGGTAATAGTATGCAGGGATTTCACAGAGCACATAAGTCTTTGTTTTTGTATGTAAATCTTTTTTTTGTGGAATTTTTGTGTGTGCAGAGCCCTGTGTTCCTGTCAATCTGACTGTTGCCTACAGTGTGGGTGTGGCTCAGGTGCAGTGGGCTGCTGCACAAGGTGCTGATGAATACTCAGTTAAAGCTGTAGAAGGCGCACATCACATTTCTAACAGTAGCAGCAGTACTCAGAGTGTACTAAATGGGTTGCTTTGTGGAAAGACCTACAATATCACTGTCACGGCTCACAATACTGCCTGTTTGCAGGGAGTGATGTCTGAAAAATTACAACTTATAACAGGTTTGTATTTGGTCAAATCTTTCATACAACCACTAATGCATAAACTGTATTACCTATGTCTTCATTATGTATTCAGAGCCGTGCCCACCCACCAATGTCCAGGCAAATATGCAATGTCAAAAAAATGGTGCTACTGTTTCCTGGGACTCCAGTGACAACGCTGAGAGTTATTTTGCTTTTTTCCAAAACGGAAACAACCACAACACTTTTTGTGATACTCCGAGCACATCTTGTGCAGTCACAGGGCTGGACTGTGGCACCGTGTACAGAGTCTGGGCCATAGCAGTTGGGCACCAGTACAACAGCTCAGCAAGCAGTCAAATTTCCCTCACATCAGGTGAGAAGAATCAGAGTTTGGTCTGTGGACTTATGTTATTGTTGGCATTTGGCAGATATTATTATTATAATTGTATATCCAGTCTGAATATTAAACCTGTACTATTTTCTTTAAAGGGCCCTGTGAGCCAAGTAACATCAATGTGACTGTGGATTGTGAGGCCAAAACTGCCACAATATCCTGGCAACCCAGCAATGGTGCTCTGTCTAATGTTGCTACACTTACTTCATCGAGTCACAATGACACCTGCAGCAGCAGCAACAGCAGCTGTCAGCCGAGTCACCTGCACTGTGGAGAAGAATACAGCGTCAGTGTGACTGCACTGGGGCAAAGCTGCAACAGCACTGGGCACATGGCAGCAAACTTCTACACAGGTACAGTATGGCCTACAACAGTGAAAATGCCTTTAAATCAAATAGGAAAACAACACATTGTTTCTACAATACCTTAAACAAAATTATTACAAAAGTAGATGTTAAAACATACATCAGTCTTATAACTATCTTTATTTGTTGAGCTTCTAATATTTCATGTTAACAATAACAAAAACTACTCTACTAACTACTACTGATATTCCTTAAGAGCCCTGTAAAGCTACAAACGTCTTGGTGGGCTACAACGTAGGCACTGCCCTGGTGCAGTGGGATTCAGCACATAGGGCGAGTTCTTACTCAGTTGAAGCAGTGACAGATCAAGGAGCTACATCTACATGTAACAACACCAATACACAGTGCACCCTGACTGGCCTGCAGTGTAGTGAAATCTACAATGTTACTGTGACTGCTCAAAACCAGGTCTGTAATCAGGGGGTGACCTCCGACACTGCACACCTCACCACAGGTTTGTTTTACAAATAGTGACTTTTTTTTGTATCTCTATACATATTAAATACATATTCTTTTTTTATTTAGAGCCCTGTCCACCCACCAACATCCAGGCCACCATGGCGTGTGAACAACTGGAAGCTACTATTTCCTGGACTCAGAGCAACTTAGCTGTGGGTTATGTAGCTTACATCAACAAAACCAATGGTCATAAGACTTGTGATGCTACCAGTGCAGGAACCTTTTGTGTTGTCACTGGATTGGATTGTGGCTTAGTCTACAGTGCCTGGGTTGTAGCACTGGGAGATCAGTACAACAGCTCTGAAAGTGAAGTGATCTGGTTTACTTCAGGTAATGACACATTTACAACCACACTAACAGAGGCTTGATATCAGCTGTTCACTGGCCAATGTGACAAATAGGCTGTTCTTCAAATGTTACTAGCCACTTGATTTTCAGAAGCCTATATAGTACTTGGTTTAGTCCATTTTTTAAAAAGATTCTTTAGTAGTCTTTTAGAATTTAACAACATTAATATCCTATAATCTGCTTTTACAATTAGCCTATTACATAAAGGCAACAGAAAATTATACAAATTTAATAATAGACAATGTATTAGCCTAGATTATTTTATCTAAATCAACCAGGATCGCGATTTCAAGGCATACAGTAGTGCAAATGCCTGTAAAATTAATACAAATATAACTCTGGACAATGTGGCATGTGAAACCCGATGTCTAACCAAAAAAGTAGGGGCCAAGACATGGAGTCCTTTTTTAATTAGGACTAAACTAAATCTAAACCAAGACTAAACAAGGTCTATACCAGGACAAAAACTGGTCTTAACGAGGACTGAAACACTAAATCAGGCCTAAATTGAGACTAAAGAAGGCTTAAATCAGAACTAAGGTCTTAAACTAGGTCTATATCAGGAGTAAAAGTCCGTAAATTTTCTAAAATATTAAAATGTTAAAGATAAAAAATTAAATGATGAAAACTGAATAGCTGACCCTGTTGCTGTTGATGATGTAAAAAGTAGGCCTATAGGTCGTCTGTAGTCTAGAGGCCAAGGAAGGATTAGGAAGTAAAACTTGATCCTATGGTCAAAGTATCCCATAAAGATTTGATGTTGCTGTAGCCTACAGTAGAGGCCAGGGGAGGGAGTAAAGTAAATTGATAATAATGACATATTGCCCAGTTTACATCATAAAACAGAATCAGTTAAAGCATTTTTGAAATACATCACTTTTTTGGCGGGGGGGGGGGGCGGGGGACTTATAGGCTACAGACTACACCAGGACTATTAAAAAACAATTACAACCTGAAAAAATGGAAATCTACGTAGGTTGAATGTGTTAATACCAAGCCCTGCAATAGAAAAAGACGTGCTAATTTTAAAAATGACCGCATTTTCTCTCCAGCCCCGTGCTTACCTCCGAACATTGGCGTACATGTGAACTGCAGCTCTGATGGCGGTGCAACGGTGTCCTGGACGGCTAATGCTGGAGCTAACTTCTCTGTCACCGCTGTAATCGGGGGAAATGAGCAGACTCTGTGCACTACTCAGCAAAACAGTTGTGTTGTGTCTGGATTGAGCTGTGGACAAACGTACAATCTCAGCCTCACTGCCACCAACAATCAATGCAACCTTACAGTGCCAACGCAGGCAGAGCTTAGCACACGTGAGTAAACTTTAATTTGTTTTTAAAAACTAAATAATAATACAAGTTGTTGTGTAAAATAGAAAAAATACATGCAATGATGGGCAAATAAAATGAAATTTAGTGTTGCCAGTTATTAATATGCTAGCAAAATGGTCCTCTGGCATTTTTATCAATTACAAGCATTTTGCCTCATGCTTTAGGCGTGTTGACTGTCCTCAATTCAAACATAGCTACTATATTTATTAAACTTTTCCACTGCTTGTTTCAGGTCCGTGTGCTCCTTTGATTGTGAGTGCTGCCCTCACCTGCGGATCTCGTTCTGCGGTGGTGACCTGGTTGCAGAGCGCTGATGTTGAACTGTACACAGTGACCGCCACTAGTCAGTCTGGAGGACAGGATGAGCTGTGCAACTCCACTGCTTCAACCTGTCAGTTCTCCAACCTGCCTTGTGGAGAGTCATATACTGTTATTGTTAAAGCATATAGCAATGGGTGCTGGAGCCAAGCCAGTAGCCCTGCGTCCATCAAGACAGGTAAGCTATACTCACATGAGAAATGGAAAATAGTTGTAGCATTATTTTTTCTCAATCGGTTCCTTATCATTGATATTACCAGAGCCATGCCAGCCTGTGATTATTTCTGCTGAAGCTGTCTGTCAAAATGAAGATGTCCAGATCTCTTGGCACCCAGCTAATGGAGCAGTTAGTTACTTAATTACAGCGAGTGGAGACCTTGGTTTTAATGAAACATTTAACACAAATCAGACACAACTATCAGCAACTGTACCTTGTGGACAGAACTACAGTGTTACCATACAAGCACAAGGGAGCCAATGTGTCAGCACCTCAAGCAGCCCGTCTTTTGTTAAAACCAGTATGTATATATCTGATCTATTATGATAAATATGATTTAGACCTAGTTTAGTTATGGTTTACTCTTCATCTATATACTTTTCATCTATTCCCATCTTTCAGCTCCATGTATACCTCAGAATGTGGTTGTTGTGAGTCAGTGCCAGATTGATTCAGGTTCTGTCAGATGGAGGGCCAGCAATGGTACTATAAAGTATAATGTCACTGCTTCTGGTCTAAATGGACACATGCATGAATGTGTTACAAACCTTACCTCCTGCGCCTGGGCTGACCTACACTGTGGAGAGGAATATACTGTTACAATAAAAGCAATGGACGACAGATGCACCAGCGTGTCCAGTGATACTGCAGTCATTTATATGAGTGGGTGTTTTATTTTAATTTAACCTTTTTTTTTTTATTAAAGGTCACACTGCTTATCAAAGATTTCTTTTACAGGTCCTTGTGTACCACAGAATCTGTTTCCTTCTGTGAATTGTGGCACAGAAAATGTTTCTCTGAGCTGGGATCCTTGCTTAAATACACATCAGTACAATGTAACAGCAGAGGACAGCAATAGTGGCCTAACTACCCTTACTACCTCCACCACAATTCAGTCCTTCACAAGTTTGGTCTGTGGAAAAACATACAATCTCACAGTCACACCCCTGCACTCTCAGTGTACTGGGACACCTGCATCTACTACTATATCGACCTGTACGTCAAAGAGCTTGTGTTCTTTGCAAAATGTGATGATTTTGTTTGTTTTGTTGATAATTAAATGTTTCTGTTTTAGGGCCATGTCCACTTACAGGGTTGTCTGCATCACATGACTGTCTTTGGGGTAATGTGACAGTAAGCTGGCAGTCCAGTGCTGGAGCAGACCAGTACGTGGCCATGCTGGACAGTGGCACTGGCATTTCGGAAAACTGCACATCTGTAGCTAACACTTGCTCTGTCAGTGGGCTGGCATGTGGACACAACTTCTCTGTGTCTGTCACTGCTTCTAATGCACAGTGCACTGTAACATCTACAAAACAAACAAGTCAGCCCACAGGTAAATAATACATACTGGCAGGCAAATCATGCAGTATTAAAGAGAACAGTGCTCCCATAGTTAAATCTGATACTTTACATGTTTGTGTAAGCTTATTTACCAAGTTAAAATTAAATGTGCATACATAATAATGAATACATAATATGGGCAACATTATGTGTTTTCATGTGCATAGTTAACATTCTATAAACATGCATAAAGAGTACTATTTTATTTATTATATTTTACATTATTTCCCTTTTTTGCCCGTTTTTGTAACACAGCTCCATGTGTTCCCACTAATGTTGCTGTGGTAATGGACTGTAGTACCAACACAGCAGCAGTGTCCTGGGCCGCAAGTCAGGGGGCTCTGGAGTATACAGTGACTGGCCAAAGCAGTCAAAACATTGTCACCTGTGATACCTCTGGGCTTACCTGCAGTCTAACTAACCTCACATGTGGCACACTTTACACCATTCAGGTGGTTGCTAGGGACAACACATGCTCAAGTGCCCCAAGTCAGGCTGTGACCCAAAACTCTGGTAAGATATAAAATGTACAACAGATTATAGTTGTCCTTTATCCTTAAATATTGAAATATTTAATGTATGTTTTACCAGCTCCCTGTGCCCCTGAAAATGTGAATGCGTCCATCCAATGTGTATCAAATGACCTGACAGTTTCCTGGGATTCTTCTGCACATGCTGAACACTACTTGGTTTTGCTCACTGCTCAAAATGGAGGTGTCAGTGAATCCTGCAACACCACAAACACTGGCTGTACTTTCAACAGTGTGTCCTGTGGAAATACATTTGTCGCAGCGGTCACCTCAGTCAGAGGCACCTGCCGCAGTCCACCCAGTCACACTGCATCTGCCATGTCAGGTGTGCAATCTCTATGTCATAAATAATTCATCAATCCAACACTAGTTATATTAACATCACATGTGTTTTAGCTCCTTGTCCGCCTCAAGGCATAAATGGCTCCATTGACTGTGTAACCAATTCTGCCTGGATCTCATGGGATAGTGCTTTGGGAGCTGACAGCTACACGGTGTTAGCTTTAGGGGACGGAGGGCGCACAGCAAACTGCACCAGCTCCACCAACACCACATGTGAAGTTGAATTGCACTGTGCAGTTATGTATAATTTCACTGTAACTGCTACAAATACCCAGTGTGAAAGTCCGCCAAGTGCCCACATTGATTTAGAAACAGGTAACAGTTTTGAAATAAAAACATACCTTTTTATTACCTACTTATTAATGTGATTTTTCCATTTGCAGGTCCATGCTCTCTCACTGGCATCAGAGCCTTCACACAGTGCCAGAATTCATCCATCCTGGTAAAATGGGACGTAATGGATGGTGGGACAGGAGACACAGTGTATATAGCCACAGCGGGGGGAAACAACCAGAGCGTACTCTCCTGCAATAATACTGGCACAAGCTGCTTCCTCCAAGGGGCTCAATGTGGCCTCCAATACACAATCATTGTATCTGCATCATCAGACATCTGCAATGACATGAGAAGTCCCCCATACCGCATTACTACAGGTATGTTTTGTGAACGTTTTCTGTTGCCTAAAGCTTTTTATTTTAATGTAAAGTAGTTGATAGCAAATTCAAATAAACTCTTTCTTCTTCCAGAGCCTTGTAGCCCCAGTACTCCAGTAGTTGTTAACTCCTGTGAGGACGCATTAGTATCCTGGGACCCTTCACCAGTTGCCGAAACGTACCATGTATTTGCAGAGGGAGATGATGGACACAGGCACACTTGCAACACTACATTTAGTAACTGCATTTTAACTGCACTCCACTGTGACCAGAATTATTCAGTGCATGTGATTGCAAGCCATGAGAACTGCTCCAGCAACCCCAGCCAAAGTGCAACACTCAAGACAGGTAAAGTATAAACATTACATACAGTATACCCTGTACATAAGGACAGAATACTCCTACAATAGTGATTTAAATTCTAACTCTGACAACATTTTTTCTTTCTGCCTAGGTCCATGCAAGCCAGATAATGTCTCAGTAACATATGACTGCACTGCCCACTCGGCATTGCTTACATGGATAGCTAGAAGTAATGCTGGTGACTACTACGCATCAGCTCAGGACGAGAATGGAAACATGATGTACTGCCACAGCACCTCTCCCAGCTGTGGTTTTGGGGGACTACAGTGTGGAAGTCTTTACAATTTTACTGTCTTGGCCACAGATGGGGCTTGCAACAGTTCCTATAGTGAACCTATCGGTGCTGGCGCAGGTATTAAAACTTCTAAGTGCTAGCTGTCAAATTGTGGATATTACCATTTTGGTTTAGATTTTTAGATTTGGAAAGCTGTTTAGTGCAGCAAAAACAAAGAAGGAAGTTGAAAATAAATATATAAAAAAACACTGTTCAAAATAAAGTACAAAGAGTTACACAGGAAAGGGTTGTGTCAGGTTTACAGCAAAGTGCACACAGCGATGTTTATTACCAAATGTTACTGCATAATACTACATTTCAATATTGTACAAGAATGGCCATCTTAGTGAATCTGCCCACCTAAGCTACTTCTCTTGGATGCTAATGTAGTTTATAGTAGTTGCCCAGATAGCAGAATTGTTGTGTGCTTATAATATCTTTGTTTCCCAGTCACCAAAGTGACTCCGTTCTTTTTGTTGTTTGCAGTTCCCTGTCCTCCAGAAACTGTGGATGTGCAGTTGTTGCCACAGCAGAATGGTGTTCAGATATTGTCTGTGAGCTGGACACAAAGTAACTGCAGTAACACAGAGTACATGGTGAAGCTAACAGGAAACCTGATGGGAAATACTGCAACCCAGTTTGATATCTCATCTTATTGGACCAGTGAGACCTTCTTTGAGCTGCCCTTGCCCTGTAGTTCAGAATACTGGGCTACAGTTGAGAGCAGGAACAGTGCTGGTACCAGTAACACGTCCAAGGCTGTCAGTGGAACCACAGGTAATCTTCTCGGCTCATTTTGAATATTGTTCTCCTGTATAAAGTTGGTTTGAAGAGCAGTTAAAATATTACTCTTTTAACTAAATTAATGCATTTACATTAATTCAGGACTAATGCATTCAATTTTTAAGGTAATCAAAATGAATACACATAACTAGGGTTGACAGCCTTTAGTCGCTTAGTCGATTACTGTAATCGGTCAATGAGATCTTAGTCAACTAGCTGTATTCACTCTGCATCAACTAATTACTTGATAACCATTATATTTTGTATTGTATTCAAGATAACAGTTGTACTTGTTCAAAATATTTTATACTTCTATAAATATGCTTTTAGGTTTTACTAACTTTTGCTCAGTTTTACGTCACTTGTTTGTGTTACACTTTTACAAGCCCTGTCCCTTCACAATGCCGCCTTAGTCGATTGATCGTTCTGCTAGACATGACATCGACTAGTCGACTAACAATTTCTTTAGTCGACTACAGCTCTGCACATAACACACTGTATCATACATACGACAAGACCATGGACTACTCTAGTTTAGAAACATTTTTATGGGCCGCTGTTTAGCTCAGTAGGTAGAGCATGCGGCCCATATACAAGTCATAAGAGCTTGCCCCGGTGTTGTGGGTTCGGGTCCAGCTCCCAACGGTTTGCCAAATGTCACTCTCCACTGTTCTCCCTGATTTTCTGTCAGTCTGCTGTCCTGTCTAATAAAGCCTAAAAGGCCAAAAAAAAAAAAAGAAAAGAAGAAACATTTTTATATTGAGTGTTAATTTAGCTTAACTAATTGTTATACAAAAGTCCAGGCCTAGTGTTATAATAATCCTACAACTCTTTTCAGAGATAAAATATTTTAGTTCTATAAATGGTTTATGGCATGATAAAATCAGAAACTATATTGAATAACAATGAATTCTATATAATACTGCCAATACGGTCCAAACCCAGTGTTACAAGAGCACAGTTCTAAATCCTGTGTTTCCTAATTCTTGAAGGAGGTTGTGTTTTTCTCCTGACTACAAAGCTTCAGGATGGATGAATGAAGAGTTGGTGAGTTGATATGATGCATGTTCTTTCTTGAATATACAGTAGGGCCAGCCCTGTTTACAAACATTATTTTAGATATTTTGCAGTGTTTGTTATAGTCCAACTATTAGTCTCTTATGCTTGTCAAAAATATACAGTATACCTACTATAAAGGTTAATTGCTATTTTGTTTTTAAGTACGTTTTTGTAAATTAAACTACTTTTGCTTTACAGCTAAGAAGTTGTTGCTGTGTTACTGGTTGGGTCTTGACAACAGAACAAACACCGTCTTTATTAATCCATTGTGGTGGGATGAATTTCTGCAATGGACTATCACGTTTTGGACTGACTCCTGTGTGCTTTATTTCTAGTACAATATAGTACATAATTTAACCTTATGTGTATGTATGTTTCACTAAGAAAGAAAATCGAGAACAAATGCTACAGAACTGTACAAATGTTAAAAGAAGTTGTCAAAATGTGTTTGATTTCTGTATAAAAAGCTCTAACAGAATAGTCTCTTGTGTGTTCTCTGTTATTCAGTCCTCCACACCGACCACTGTAAAGAAAATGCTTTAACAAATTCATATCTTTTTATCTAGCGCCCTGCCCTCCAACATCTGCGGTTTACACTACTAACTCCACATCTCTCCATATTACTTGGAGTCCCTCTCAACTAGCCACCGGATACACTGTTTATGAAGACAGCGTTTCACCAAGAATAGTAAAGTGCACGACAAACACACAATCCTGCACTTTGACTAATTACGCTCACTCCAGTCTGGTGGTAACAGCTAACAACAGTGGGAGAGAAAGTGAAGGCTCAGCAATTGTTCCTGGTAAGTGATCTGCTGAGAGAAAAGGTTTTGTAGTTGTAATTAGTAATGCCTTAACCCCAATATATTGTTTTTTTTTTGAGCAGGGAGTAGACGCAGACGAAGAGACAATAATGGTAAGTCATTTTGCTGCCATTGATTATTGAAGTTGTCAATTAGGCTAAGACCTTTTACTACTGTTTTGCTATTCCCCACAGAACTCATGCTGACGGTCAGTCAAATGTCTACACCCACAAGTTTATATGTTTCTTGGACAGCAGATGATGACTATAAATACAGTCTGATTGCACATCAACAGGGCAGCATCACTAAGACACAAAAATACAGTGTGTATGGGGGAAGTCTATATCTCTTTGACCTACCTCCAAGCACCAGCTACTGTTTCACTGTTGCTGTTATGCTAGATGCACACACTAGGGGTCCTAAGTCAGGCCCAGTGTGCACACAAACTGGGTCTGAATAAAACCCCTTTTTAAGATCAGGTGGTCCCAAACTAGAATGTGATGATCTCTCAGTGTTTGATTAAATGTCTTCCTATCAATTATACAACAGCCTAAAGTCTAGAAGAGCAATATATTAGTAAGTTATTCTGGCATTTACAATGTTTTAAGCTGTGCAAATGTTTGTAGTGCATGCAATGAAATGAGTTAAATCAGTTAAAACAAGGGCTTTTGTATTTATTTTACTAGAAAGTATGACATGGTAGAACAAACTGGTTGTCCCTTACTGGGTGAGGTAATATTTTATACTTAGGGCTTGTACCATTATGATATTCATCTGTGTAAATTAGTCTTCATAAAGGTAATATATATCAAGGAGAAAAAGCTAATGTATTTTTTGTAGTCTTGTATTTAACATGGAAAATAATGTCAAACTCTTAATTAAAATGTCCCAAAAAATAATTTCCTGTTTCCACTTTTATTTAATATAATCAGGCTACTATATATTTCAGTAATTTTCTTTCATGAAACAAAGTAGGTCATGGTTGTAAAATGTTTTTTTTATTAGAAAACAAAATGCAAATGGACAATAACCCAAACACAGCACAAAGCAGATTTGTGTTCAGTACAAACTATCTTTGCACTCGGCCATTTGAAAACATTAAAACATTCTTGGGCTATCAACACAGAGTAATGGACTGAACTGCAGTGCATCAGAAATAATGCATTTTAAATCAATACCAGAAATAGATTAAACTTCATTCAGGTTTTGCTGAATTAAAACTTCACTGTTCAGCAACACCTGCTCATTATGGACTAATACATATATTATTAAAGGTGATGCAGAATTGGTGAAGATTTAACAGCAAAATTCTTAGATTATCAAGAACAAATACAGCAGGAAATGCAACTCAGACCACTCAGGTGTTAACAGCCTTAAACATTATGTACAACAAAACCCATGTCTTTCCCTAAGAAATGAAACGTAAAAAAAAAAAAAAAAAGATTAAATGCCAGTTTTGCCACTTTTCAAACTATTCAAGAGAGTGAAAGGGGCAAAAACTAACAAAATGCAAAAATTTAATATGTCACGACATTTCCAGATGTCTGATGCTAAAATTACCATGGGTGAGAGAACAGAGGAAAATTAAAAGGAATAATCTCAGAAACACTGTTCAGTCAGTGCTCTGCCTCCTGTGTTCATGTTGTTAACTATAATCATTACTTGACTCATGCTGGTGATGACTTCTATCTCTACTACGACTACGTCTGTGAGACCGCGACTCTCCCTCTCTGTCCCGTTCTCTCTCTCTGCTGTGACTTCGCTCCCGTTTCCTGCTTTTTTCTTCTCCACTTTTGTGCCTTTTTTCCCTGCTTCGACTCCTACTTGATCTCTTTGCCTTTTTCTCATCTCTGTGTCTTTCCCTGTCGTCTTTATGCCTTCTGTCCTCTTTCTCTTCCCTGCTCTTTCTATCTCTGGATCGCTCTCTCTCAGAGCCCCTATCTTTGTGGTGATCCCTGTCTTTCTTCCTGCTCCTGTCATCCCCTCCATCCCTCTCTTTGTCTCTTCGTTCATTCCGCCTGTCCCGGCTGCCGCTGCGACTTCTTCTACGTTCACGCCGGTCTTGGTTCCTGTCTGTGCTGCGCGACCGTCGCCGGTCTCTATCTCCTCTGTCCCTATCTCGATCCCGCTCCTTCCGTTGGCGATCGCGCTCCCGCTCTAACTCGCGATCAAAGCTGGGACCATGGCGGTCTTTTTCACGGTGATGGCTTCTGCTTCTCGAACGTTTAGGAGACCTCTTTGGACTTGGTGAACGACGAGAGGACCTGGCAATAATTAAGAAAAGTAAGATTTAAATGCCAGAGAAATAAATACACAAAGAGGGGAATTTGAAACAAAAATAACCTTGATCGATGACGTTCCTCTTGTCTTTCAGCCTCTGCTAAGGTAGCCTCCTCATCCTGTGCCTCTTTCTGAGCTACTTTACGAGGTCTACTCTTCATCTGCTGGTCAATCATTTTCTGCACAGGCACCGGGATTCGAGGGAAGAGAGTGGAGAACCATTCCAGTTTGGTCAGGAAGGAACGAAGCATCTCTCCAACTGTCATAACACAGCCACCCCCTGCTTTCACGTCAAGCTCCTAAAAATTAAATATAGGGAAAAGCAATTATATATAAATCAGAAGGTTTTTAGTCAA
This sequence comes from Hypseleotris bucephala, assembly GCA_036025885.1. Lineage (NCBI taxonomy): Eukaryota > Metazoa > Chordata > Actinopteri > Gobiiformes > Eleotridae > Hypseleotris > Hypseleotris bucephala. The sequence goes on from JAVQKG010095573.1 coordinate 20,968, forward strand.
TGCCTCAATTTATCACAATTTGTGATGACCAAGTACTGAACCTTCACCTCTGTTCATCTAGCTTAATATTATAGTAAATAATAGATATTAGGTAAACTAAAAAGAATTAAAGTATGCATTTATATTTTGCCTTTTTAAGGCTATACAATATAAAGTAGCATTACTACGTCTGTGTTTACAAAGTGAGCCACAAAAATATTGTGTTGATGGAATAAAGACTGAACCATTATCATATCTTTAGGTAAAGAAATAAAAATAAATATCAGAACAAAAACTTGCCCACAGTGTATGCACAGAGAGCAGACGAACAGGTGCATACCAGTTAAATAATATGTTTTAAATAGTAGAGAACAGCTTTTTTGCACTCACACACACAAACCAACAGTGCTGAGATACAATTTCCAATTCACCTGCTGCACAATGGACATCTAAAGAAAAAAACATGGGAATTAAAAAAATTTGGTAGAATTCCAAGTGATGAGTTAAAAAAGCAAAAGAACAGTAAAGAGGCCTGGTTGCACAGCCTACAGGCAATCGCTTAAGAAAATTATTTTGACATTGTTGAAAATATATTTGATTTTAAGGTGATGTGTGTTAGTTTTCACAAATGATAAATCATGTATACATTTTGTGCAACTAGTCCTTGTATACATTGTTAAATATATGAAAAGCATGCCTTGATATCATGAACTACATGGCTTACTTAGCAATATATGGTACTTACCAACAAAAATAGCACAGGCACAACAGTAAGTAATCTAGCTACTTAAGTTTAACAAAACAGCATTAGGGACAATTAAGCCAAATGAAGGCAAAGGTGAAAATCAGCTATGAGCATCACAAGGGGTATAGGGTCATTATATGTAATGTAACTCTATATAATATTATGGAAAGTAAAAACTGAATTATTACCCGTGTTGACATACCTCCTCATCATCCAAGAATCCATCATACCACTCGATCAAATCATTTGGAGGCTGGGTGTACCTAACAAAAAAAAAAAAACATTACACTGCTTTACACACTGTCTATGTATCTCTCATAGACATTTATGCTTTGTATACTGCATTTATTAAGCTTACCTTATGTACATGAAGCCAAGTGCTCTAATGTAGGGGGAGTCTGTGTGAGTGATAAGACCCATCAACTGTTTGCGGGTGAGTTTGAGGGTAAACAGTTTATATAAAAGACAGAAAGCAGTTGACACAATCCCGCCAGTTCCAACTCCACGCACCTACAAAGTACAGTAAATGGTTATCAGTGAATATGTTGAGGACTTAAACAATTACGTTAGACAAATATAAGACCATATATCTGATATGAAATTAATTCGTTTCAATATTGATATTTCGTAAAAAGCACGTACTTCTTACTTACCCCTCCGCACATTCCGGTCTGGCCTGCGGTCTTTCTGCTTCCCTTCTCCCAAGGTTCAACATGAGTTACCTAAATGCACACGGAATAAAATAATATAGTAAGCAGCCCGAATAATTATAACACGATTTCAACTTAAAACTGGTCACAATTATGGCCTTGCTTCCGCCACTCGGCCCGTTTAAGCCATTGACTGTACGCTAGCTAAATATCTCAAGCAGCAGTCATATTATATGGACACTACAATTGAACATGCCGCATCACAATTACATTTATTCAGTTTAAAGTGTTTTAGCTATTTTAATCACGCATAGGAAATTGTTAAGTTAAATACACATGTAACTACCTACACCAAGTTAGCTCCAACGCAACCTAGCTGTTGTTACTCAACTAGCATGCGGTTAGCAACTAGCTCGACAGTTACCTTGAAATAAATTTCGTCCACAACTTCGTGGTATGTCTTTAGTTCATAAAGCTGAACTTTGAAGTACGGTGAAGATAGAACATTAGTTAGAATCATTGGATTGAGGTTCATTGTCTTTTCATTGCCCCACAGGGGCAGTACATTGCCGTGTTTTCCTGGCGCAGGTTTGCTCACGGCCTGCGCTGGAAGCTGGTTTCCGACGTTAGCCATGGTTCTTCAGCCCCACGCCGAAATCAGCTAAGTTTTCTCCGGTAAAGTTTTTGATTACAGCTCCATGGATGCAAGTCGTAAATGCTTTTATCCACTTAAAGTCGACCAGTTTATCAATGAAAACCACTTCCCGCCGTCGTTACAACTAACCACTATCCAATGCTTCGCGAACCGGAAGTCTTGCTGGAAGCGGTCGTGCCGTGACTGTAGTAGCTGATTTTCAAAGTAAAATGGTGTTTGAAAATGTATTTAGAGCTACTGGACGCATTTGCTGAAAAAGCTCAACCACAAAAAAATTACATAAAGTTAAACCCATAAAAGGTAAAGGGTTATTGCAGTTCACACACTGTCGAATTTATTGAGTTATTTTCAGAAGCAACTGAATTACAATTAGATTAGCACATCACTTAAAAAAAACACTGTGAAATGCTTGCTACATTAACCAAAATGCGAGATACGTACACTGTAAAAATACAATAAAATATTGTACAAAATATATACATTTACAATAAATTCATATACAAATATTTTATCTAATAGCAAAACATTTATGTGTGTGTGTATATATAATGTTTACAATCTACAGTAGATTCACAAAATGAGAACAGCTTTGTGCAGAGAGGAAATGCCATTCATTTCTCCATACATCTTGACATCTTCACCTTCACTTGATTAACTAAGAGGCATTAAGATCTCCCATCCATGTCTCAGTAATAAAATATTTAAATATTTTTGGACAAAATATTGTTTACTAAGTTTAACCTAAAAAAAATCTAAATAAAATAATACATAGGCTACTTGACACCAAATGTTGCACACATAATGGCTATATTGGTTTATGGATAAACTATAGTTGCTTCAGAAAAAAACAAATCTTTAGCTACCCTTGAGGAATTTTTCCAAAGCCACTTGATCCTGTTTGTGTCACCTAGTCAGTGTAATTTAGCATTGACATGCCTTTACAAAGCCTAGCGCTGGATCACCACCTGCTCATATGCCCCAGCTGCAACCCTGAAACAAAATATCACAATGTGTCACATGGCAGTAAACAAAATGGAATATGGCTTGGTTTCTAAACAATATGATGAATAATAGTCTTTAATAGGCATCATCATATCATCAGTAGAATAAAATAACACATTTACACACGCACACACCTTGTGTACTGGCTTCCTAAAGCTGTACTCCCACCAGGGCCAACAAAAAGGCTTAGACCCTCTTCTGCAGAAATAATATGCATACAGTATTATTACAACAATTTCCTTAAGTATCTAATCCATGTATTGCTTAATCGTCTATAAGTGATGTATTTTCTTACACACCCTCAGCACTGGAGTCCAATAAGCCATGAGTGAAATCCTGGCTCTGTAAGATTGTCTCAATTATGTCATCTGCATTCACTCTTGTGGCGTCAACTCGCTTTAATTGATTCTCCACTGAGTTCTGTTTTACAGGTTGTCTAAAAGAGAAGAAAACATATGATTGCTTGCATCATGAAGTATTAAGATAAGTTGCAGATATTTAGTTTGTTCTTTTAGGTCAGTTGAATGAACAAACTTTCGTTACCTTGAAGTTTTAAAGGGAGTTAAGGGTAGCTCATGATCTTTAAAAGAGAACAGAACAGATTTGTCTCCTCTTTCTGAAGGCTGCTCACTGGGTTCAAGGAAGCTCCCGATGCCTGTGGAGGCTGAATCTCCAGATGGGTTTCTCTGGTGACTAAGGTCTGTTAAACTGGAGTGATTTGAACTGTAACCTAAGTAATAAAAGGTAAGAAGTAATATATTTATGTAAAAAGAGAGAATAGATGTGTGTGGTACATACCGGAAATTTTAGACTGCTGACTTGCATGGCTTGGACTTCTAGAGTGGCCATAAGCTAAAAGCCCCTCTGGGACAGAAACTGATTTCACTGGAGTATCTGAAAATGTACAAACCTCTTGTCAACATGAAGTTATTATTTTACATTTACTTGTAACAGACCTTGTTTTTACCTTTGACTAATTGAGATTTGTGCTGATCCCCACCCTTTCTGCCTTCAAGCAGACATTCTGCTTCAGCCTGTGGAATTCCCAGTGTCATGGCTGTAGAGGGAGGACTGCAGGTGACACGATAGGGATAACAATACTTGGATTGTATGGTTTGTCAAAGGGAACTAATGAAAACTTCTATGTGTACTAAACTACCTCTTAAATTACATTAACACTGAACTCCCATTCACACAACACAGTGGCTGGATTTCTTCTTAGTGCTAACTAGTACCATTTAAAGTTTCTTAAAGACTAACCTATGACTGTGCATCTATAAATCAATTAAGGTGAATTTATAAAATCACAAGTTTCACATTAAAGTCAGTGTATTTCTATTGTCACCTTACCAATCAAATTCTATACGGTATGTTAAATCTCTTATGGTAAGCTTATAAATTCTTACGTTTTAAAACAAGGATCCCCAGACATAAGCTGTGTAGTGATGACAACCTGTAACACAGAAAACAAATAAGCAAAAGAGTTGTACCCCATAAAAATGAGCATTTCATTATTTTCCCATTACATAGTGTGTTAATCACAGGTTCAGACATGTTTGCACAAATATGGTTTACACCCTTATTTCATCTAGTGTTACTGGTAAAACTGCTGTTTGGAAACGTATCGGTATTTAATGTATTATTACAAAAAAAATAAATAATAAAAACTAACTTAATAAATACATTTATTTATTTGATTTTGGCAGTCAATATAAAATACATATTTTAAATGAGTAAATGTAATACCTTTATAATGGAATTGTCCTGTCTTGTATGCTTTGTATCATAACCCTCTAAAAGACATCGTCGAACACTACTACCAGACCCAGCAAATTCTGACAGGTTCAAATCAGCAAACCCCATCTGTACAAGTTTAAAAGATTATGAAACAAACATTTTTAGTAAGAACACATTTTATATTTTTCACCCTATATTTTGTTAACACAAGTTAACAAAAGTTAACAAAATATAATCATAATGCACTCATTCAAATTCATACTGAGCTTCTGAAATAGGACAACTTGATCCTTAACTGAAGTTACCCTTTAACAGAGCAACAGGTTTTATTTGCTGATTATTAAACATTTACAGAAAGCGGAAGCTAAAATAAAAATATAAATAGAGAAGAACTCTAACACTGTGCTAATTTATAGCAACTTGTTGAATTCACATTACAAACAAAAACTATTACAGAAAAACAAAGACTTATATGTAATAATGTTATTTATTAATTAATTAATAATTAAAATGTTACCTTTGTGAAGCTTTTTCCACCCTTTAATTCCTAAAAAAAAACATTACATTCAATTAAGTCACTGTTTTCCATTATTAACAGTTTTGGTGAGGCACATCACAAAAACAATTGGCCTGAAGTTGTAATATCACTTTTCACAAAAGTGAGGACAAAGTCTGGACATATTTTAGTGGTACAGTAAAAGAAAGTATTGCACCTTGCGCACAGACACTCGACATAGGCAGGGGTCTAATACACCTGTAGCTGTATTGGCACTCATCTTGCAGACAAACGAAAACCTTTTCCTCCAACGAACACAGTTGGCTTGGACAGGCTCCCTGTTGGAAAAATTATATTGTGTGGCAATTATGCTACAAAAAAGATCGTTCTGTAATCACAAGCTTTTCATGTCATTCTCAAACCTTCCACACCACGTTCCACCTTACAAAATATTTGGCTTTACTTTTCATCACATTTAATTGATAAGTCGGTCCCCGTATATCTACAACATACTTTATGGGATGGACAGGCATTTGCACAAAGAAAGGAACAATAGTAGGTTATCGTCAGAGAGCTGTATTTACCAGAGCTATTGACTCTCCATCTACAGCTCTGGTATTTACACACTGTTGCCATAGCAAACTCTGGCAGTCTGACACATGTGCTTTGCCTGCGATCATTTTCCAAGTGACTCAACAAACGACGTGCTAATTAAAAGTTGGACGGTCCACATTAACTATCTGAAAGGCGTTTAGGAACTTGAGGTTGGTAGAAGAATTTTAAATCACACTCTGTGAGCTTGTTACTGACTTACCGACGGTTAACGTTAAACTTTAAGGTAGTTAGCTAGCATTAACCCCGTCTGTCATTTATCGACTGTCGCCTACTTTTTGGTTAATAACAATAACATGAACTACAAAACGTCAAATGACAATACAGAAAACGTGTATCCAGATAAAGCTTTTTGGTTTATTAACTACAGCCCCCAACAAACAGAACCGTAACCGCCATATACCGCCTATAAATAGCAGATCTTACCGAGAAGACTCTTGGGAGAATCCTCCATCCAACAGCCTTACTTTACAGTATAGTACTCCATTAACAAAGGGCACAGACGACAGTTCCTCCAGATCAAAGTCCACTTTAAACATAAATTTCTTCTTCTTTATCAGAATGAACGACATAATGTGATCTCCGTGTTCTTCAGTTGTATGGAGTGAGAGGTGACAATCCACAGTTCACTTTCCTCGGGCTCGTTCAGCCCACTAGTGTTGCAAGTTTCAAATGTTTTACCCGCCCACAAACATAAAAGCGGTGGTGGGATTATGATTCTTTCATTGGCTGGGAGTATTTTCTGTTTTATTAGACGTAAATGGAGTGCAAAAAGCCAAGTGCCTATTAATTTAGAGATATTCAACCCATCAGTATGATTAATCAATTTTAATGACATTTTAAGAATTTAGTTGCATGGAGTCCACTCGGGAGGCAGTTTAATAACTCCCCCCAAATGCACAGGAATCATTTATATATTTGAATTGAGTTTATAATATTTATACTTATCTACCCCACAACGAAGAGTAACATCCTATATACTCTATGGTAAAATCCCAAAGTGAATCATGCATGAATTTGTGCGTCACATTGTCTCCATCTAGTGGCCATGTTTAGTGGCCCTCTAAAGACCATACCCTGTGTTTTACCGACACGTACTTCTTAATATTTTTCTCAGTTTAAAAACCGAAACTGCAGGTTACCACCAATTAGAATGGCTTTACATTATAAAAATAAAACTATGCAATAGTGGGGTACAAGTCCAAGCATCCTTGATAGAAAAGTACACCAATTTTCCTGTTTTTGGAAGGAAAGCCTAGCTATACGTAGACATGGTAACTCCGCCCTCTTGCTTACTGCAGTTTCCCGGAGGATCAAGCCTGTGCACGGGATACTTTAAAAAACGAAGTCAATACAGAGCGGATTTAGACATCAAACGCCACTGCATATTTGGATATGATCACGGTCGGTTGATGCTTTTTAATATATTGATTGCCCAACATCGGTAGATTCTGCAAGACGCTTGCAAAGCTGTATCATGTTAAGGACGTTTTTACTACCGACTGCCCGGTGCTTGGATGCCGACAGTGAGGGGTCATACCAGGACCTGTTCGAGAGGCTCGATACCAATAAAGATGGGAAAGTGGACGTCGCTGAATTACGTGCAGGACTTAGGGCGATGGGCATTTTCCGTCAAGGAGCTGCACAGGTAGTAAATGTCTAGGCTAGGGCAAGGGGCTTCCTTGTGCCAGAGTTTCATGTCATGGCCTGCATGTTTTGCATGGATTTCCTGAGTAGCGTATGGCAGCGACTGAGACTTTCATTTGGGATTTGTGTACTGAGCAGTTTCCTTCTCTCTCAGAAAATATTGTTATCAGGTGATCAAAACAAAGATGGGAGCCTGGACTTCAGTGAGTTTACCAATTATCTCAAAGAGCACGAGAAGAAGCTGTGGCTCACTTTCAAAAGTTTAGACAGAAACAATGACGGTATGGTGTTACCTTTATAGAACAAACATAATAATTCATAAAATGTCAGAGATGTTTACTAAACCTTTTAACCTGTTTTGCCAGGGCGTATTGATGCTTCAGAGGTCCAGCAGTCTCTTGCAGAGCTGGGACTTCATGTCAGCAGAGAGAATGCTCTGAAAATCCTGCAGAGGTAGGAATAATTATGTAATTAACAACATGATTAACACTAGATTTCTGATGTTTTTTAATTAATGCCTCACTTGCATATGTTTTTAGCATGGACATTGATGGTACCATGATGGTGGACTGGAATGAATGGAGAGAGCACTTCCTGTTATACCCTGAACACAACCTTGAAGACATCATTCGCTACTGGAAACACTCCTCGGTATGAAGGCTGCTCATGCCATATCAGCATAATATACTGCTTCTTGTTCACTCTTGTGTAAGGTTTATCGATTTGCTCTGCTGTTTTATTTTTGCTGATGCTAAGAAAAAAAATATATATAATTCGGTCACAAGTCCATCTCTGCTTTCCTATCTCCAAACATGCAAAGAAATTTATGTTTTTTGCTTTTCTCCTTAAGTTGTACATTAATACACAGCTGCATTTACCTGTGGGAAATTTACAAACTCTGGCCTATGACCTCAACAGTCCAAACACCTACCTTTTCTACATTTATTTTCAACCTATGAAATGCTTTTTAGGTTTTGGACATAGGTGACTGTCTTGCTATCCCTGATGAATTTACAGAGGAGGAGAAAAGCTCAGGTGGCTGGTGGAAGCAGCTAGTGGCTGGTGCTGTGGCGGGAGCTGTATCTCGCACTGGCACAGCACCTCTGGACAGAATGAAAGTTTTGATGCAGGTAGGTTTTAGTTAAGTTTAACAAGCATAAAACAATTTATCTCATTTGTGCAGTGTACTAAACATATTTATATTTTTTCCCTTAGGTTCATGCCTCCAAAACCAACCAAATAAGCGTAGTAGGCGGCTTCAGACAAATGATTTTAGAGGGAGGCATAACATCACTGTGGAGAGGCAATGGGATTAATGTTTTAAAGATTGCTCCAGAGACAGCAATCAAATTCATGGCATATGAACAAGTAAGAGAATGCACTGGTTTAACTTGTCACCGATATCATCCTTTACCATAATACATACTGTTATAGTTAAATACCAGATGGGGATAGTAATGAAGATTTATCTTGCATTCTCTATTGCAGTATAAAAAACTGTTAACATCAGAGGGCCAAAAAATAGAGACACATAAGAGATTTATGGCTGGATCTTTGGCTGGGGCAACAGCACAGACAGCCATCTACCCAATGGAGGCAAGTTAGCTGCTATATTGTCATATGTTGTCTTAGACTATAATTTATTTTATTTTTTAACCTTTGTTCCAATAGGTACTGAAAACTAGATTGACCCTGAGAAAAACAGGGCAATACTCAGGAATGTCAGATTGTGCCAAGAAAATTCTGAAAAAGGAAGGAATCAAAGCTTTTTACAAAGGCTATATTCCCAACCTTCTGGGGATCATTCCCTATGCTGGAATAGATCTGGCTGTATACGAGGTATTGAATTCATTTTTATCATTGTTATCACTCCAGTGAATTTTTTGATATTATGGAATCACCTGCCTCTGAATATTTCTGCAGTTACCTCAATAACATGCCATTTAGCCTGAATGAAAAATGTTGTTTAAGGCAAATGCTCAACATTCGGCATAAACATTCTTCACAGACATCCAGATAAATCAAAAAAGTTGAATATTTGTCACAATTTTGGGGAGAGGCCTCAAAATTGCTCATTAACAAAATAAAAACACTTAGAAATCACACAATGTCTGATTAGAGTGGTAGCGGATACCATTGCTTGCCCTACAGACTTATACCACTTTAAAGGGCCATTAGCGACTGACGTGTGAGGCTGTTTTACCGATATACATCTTGCTGTGGGGACGACAGCGTAGGCATAGTTCTCTTTTATGATTGTCTTTTGTACATGATATTGGCTGCACAGATAACATTTGGATACCATTGGGTTGTTGTGTATGTGTTTTTCAGAGTTTAAAAAATCTTTGGTTGTCGTACCACAAAGAATCTACTAACCCTGGTGTTATGGTGTTGTTGGGCTGTGGCACCATCTCTAGTACCTGTGGACAGTTGGCCAGTTATCCACTTGCACTTGTACGTACTCGGATGCAGGCACAAGGTAAACAATTACAAGAACATATCAAATCTGGTGTTTTTTTTATATAAGGTATTAAAAAGTGCCCACTATTCAATGTAGAGATGCATCGATATCGGCCAATATTTACTTTATCGGCCAATATAAGCCTATTCAGATTCTTGATGTTAACCTGTTCAAAAAAGATCATTTCTAATATTTAGGCTGAGAAACAGCCACAGAATGCATATCCCATTCTAAAATTCTAAATGTAAGGTGACAAAGTGCAATATGTATTGCTTATTTAATAAATTTAAATCAGTAGATTCATTGAAGGTTTGGAGATTTCTTTCTATGCAGATTTCTTTGTTTCAATACTTCACTTCACTCTTACTAAATCATGTTTAATGTGTCGGAATCGATACTAGCCAAATTGATAACTGAAATATCGGTATTTGTATTGGCTAAGAAATTTCATATCGGTGCATCCCTAATCTAATGTGAATATTACAGTCTGCCGCTGTACAGTATATGCAGAGAACATAATGAGAACATAATGGGCTGCATGCTTTTTCTGTTGTTTACTTGATGTGTCCCAAATTTAAATACTTATACATAGCTCATCCTCTTTCCCCAGCATCTCTGGATGCATCTGACCAACCTTCAATGAATACTCTTATGAAGAAGATTATTGCCAGAGATGGCTTTTTTGGACTCTATCGGGGCATCCTACCAAACTTTATGAAAGTTATTCCAGCAGTTAGTATTAGTTATGTGGTTTATGAATATATGAAGACTGGATTGGGGATTTCTAAATGAAAAAAAGAGTGATTATTTTCTGCCTGGTCCGAAATAACATTGAACTAAACAAAGCATGAGTCCTTGTTGTGGAAAGTAACTGCATGTTACTGCATGTAGTAATATACATATTTATTTGACACATATTTAGATTTACAGTAGTCCAAAGCACTATTTTAGACATGGTTAAGACTGTATGACACATAAAAACTAAAACTGTGACCAAAACAAGTCAGGAGGCATTCTAATGAAAAATGTGCATATGCTGTATTTTTATGCAAGTATTTCTGTTTGTTTGGTGAAGTTTGTATGTCTCACAAGTATTTGGCAATGGCTTCAGTTCAGTCATTCACCAGTCATTTATTGGCTGAAAAGAAAAGGCTCTCTGAGATCAATACTCAACACTGGATCTGTGTGCATGATTAGACTTCACACTTGAAATGTGATTTTGCATATTCCTTTTAAGTATTTTTTTTAACTTTTGAAGGTGCCTTATATGATTATAAATGCAAAGGTTATGGAAATAAGCTACTTGTTTTTTTTACTGCATTTCAGACCAACCTCTCTGACACTCTGCCTTGACTTCTGCTTCTGCTTTACAGCGGGTATAAGATGTTTGTCCTGATAGTATAATTGTATATTATCCATGTTGTTCACACACTTTTACAAATCAGACAACGCGAATACCTTAGGATATTGTTCAGCAGTTAGTTTTGCAGCAGGGGTTGTGATCAAAACAGCGGTCCGTCCAGTGACCACAGTGTCAGCGCTCCTCCAGTGGTCTCATGAGCGCTCCTGCCGCTCCTATCACCGCTCCTGCCGCTCTTATCACCGCTCCTACCGCTCCTATCACCGCTCCTACCGCTCCTATCACCGCTCCAGCCGCTCCTATCACAGCTCCTGCAGTTCCTACCGCTCCTGCAGTTCCTACCGCTCATATCACCGCTCCTGCCGCTCCTATCACCGCTCCTACCACCACTCATGCCGCTCATATGAACGCTCCTACCACCTCTCCTGCCACTATGAACGCTCCAGTGACCACCGTGGTGAAGTTAGTTGGATATCGGATATTCGACATATATCCGCTCCGGGGACAGCGGCATTCACGCCGAACGAGAAGCATGCGATGTGGGCTGTGGGAGCGAGAGGTGTGTGGAAGTGTTACGGTTCACATCTAGGGACCGTCAACAAATTACACTACAGAGCAATGCAGTAAATAATACAATATAATAAAGTCGCTTTTTGAAGATAGGATTACAATACAATAATAGTGTGTGTATGCCAGGCTTTACCATGCTTTATGTTTACAACTGTTGTAGCATCAACCTATGACCTCGCCCACAATGCACCACTCCGGCGCATGCGCACTCGAAACTGTGAGATGGCTTATTCATGGATGTATTAATTTTATTAATACATCCATGGGCTTATTGTATAAAAAAATCTTAAGATAGGTTATCTAATCATATTTTAAACATTATGAGGTCTTAAAAAGAGAAACCGTAGGCTGCCGGTAGTGGTAGTTTTGTATCATGTTAATCGTCAATCAGTACTTCAATAGGTTATCAATACAATATTCATGATGTGGTACTGTTGGATTTGTGATTCTCGCAGTAACGCGCTGTCGCTCTTTTTGTCCTCGTGAGGCTCCGTACTCGGGGCAGTGGGGCAGAGTGGGCAGAGCGGAGGCAGTTGTTGGTGTGAAAGAGGTCGGCCTTGTATCCTTTGGCTTAATAACAGACCACACAATACAGCCTACTGGATTAGCTTAGGTGAGTTTTACTACTGTGTCAAAGACGACTAAAATGTTGTGTGTTTGTGGTGCTAACAAACTGCTGGCAAACAACGTTACAGAATTAGCTTAACGCTATCTGTTGGTAACTGTTAACACCAAGCTAAAAATATTCTCATGTGACCCAAAGGGGAGCCCAGTTAAGGTGGTGGCTTTTCTTATAAACGCTGTATTGAACATAAATAAACTCCAACACAGTATGCAGAGAGTACCGTAACAATAATTAATATAAGCTCATGTTGCGAGTCAACAATTGACATTATTTAGGTACCGTATGGTTTATAATCCACTTCGGCCAGAGACCCACTGGTGGTAACCCGTATTATTTTTGGATGTGCATTGTCCCCTGGAGAGGTATTGTCATTCAATAACTCCTTACCTTATTTGACCTTTTTATTTTACCAGATAATTCACCTATTCAGGTTATGATCTATTTTACCATTGACTTGGTGAAAGGCAGCAGCAAAAACACAAAGGTTTTTATTTGGCAGTGCTGTATTTCATTAATAGGAAACAGCTGTGGTTTTATCTTTAAATTTCAGCTGTGCTATAAATAGTGGGGCATCATGGGCAACACAAGTGACCGAGTATCAGCAGATCGCCATGGAGCCAAGGCCCAGCGTTCAGACAGTAGTGGCAGTCACAAAGACCAAGAGCCCAGCAACAAGATGGTGGACAGCACAGATGACCCCAACATCTTCAACACCCATGGCCCAGAGTCCAAGGTAAAAAAAATAGAACTTGTTTCAAAGTAAAATACTGTGTTATAAGCACTTCATGTTGTATTTGCAGGCTTTAGGAGAGAAGGACTTTGCCCCTGATCTGGATGACCTTGTAAAGACAGTTCCTCAAGCACGGCCCACTGTCATCCGCTGGGCTGGTGGAGGGAAAGAGGTCTACATAGCTGGCTCTTTTAACAACTGGAGCACAAAGATACCATTAAATAAGAGGTGTGTAGTGTCATATCTCCTGAATATTTTGCCTGTGTTACTTTACAAATTTAAACTGAAAATGACTGACATGCATCTGTTTTGAAGCCATAATGACTTTGTTGCAATCCTGGACTTACCTGAAGGAGAGCACCAGTATAAGTTTTTTGTTGATGGCCAGTGGCTCCATGACCCTTCTGAGGTTTTATTTGTATTTTTTCTATACATCTCATGCTAATTTTCATGCAAAGATTCAATATTTGTTAAATCTCTATTACAGCCTGTAGTAACCAGCCAAATGGGAACTATCAACAACTTAATTCAGGTCAAAAAGTCTGATTTCGAGGTCTTTGATGCTCTGCAGGTGGATTCTTTGGAGTGCTCAGACACCTCAGGTCAGCTCTTTATTTTATCTTTGCAGCAAGATATAAATTTGGGCCATAATATCAAAAGTGATCTAAAAGCATAATATTACATTGTGTTGTTACAGATTTGTCCAGCTCCCCTCCTGGACCGTACGGGCAGGAGCAGTACATTTTTAGGCCAGAAGAACACTTTAAAGCTCCTCCTATACTCCCTCCACATCTCCTTCAAGTTATACTAAACAAGGACACCAATGTATCGGTGTGTTTCTTCTCAATTTATTTGTGTATTTTTTATTTTATTAAAATGCACATAAAAGTTGTTTCTAATCATTGTTTCATTTTCTTGACAGTGCGACCCTGCTCTGTTGCCTGAACCTAACCATGTTATGTTGAACCACCTTTACGCTTTGTCAATTAAGGTAGGGTACATTTGGGTAAAAATATCTATATACATTTTCCCCACAACTTATAGGCAGTGTTGCAATTCTGTTTTTATAGGATGGAGTTATGGTGCTCAGTGCTACTCACAGATACAAGAAGAAGTATGTCACCTCATTGCTTTACAAGCCAATTTAAAAATCATTTTGGTGCTTCTGGAAAATAGCATATTTGTATCCTGCTGTTTTTATTTTTAGTTTTGTATTTCTCCCATTTTGCCAAGTCATTCACAGATACAAGTTTACAGAGGGATCAGGCGGTTGTGGCTTGTTTTGATTTAATGATATAAAAATGCATATTGGGCTCAGAAAGTGTCTTTTTTTTTTTGGATTATAAGGGAGTGAAACCATATTTTTCACATGTCACCTTGATAGATGTTCTAGAGACTGACAAAATCACTGTGTGTATTTGTTGTTTGTTGCATTTTGTAACAATTTTGGTGTATTTTAATATACTGAGATGACTTGTTTGCCTCTCTTCAGTAAATAGCCTGTTGGATTACAGTTACATAATTACTACAAGATTTTGAGGTGGCTCCAATGCTTCTTCAGGTGTTATGTCATATTGTTCTTTAAAATGATGTAGTTCAAGTGTTTAGTAAAGATGTCCCTGCATGTAGCTTTACAAAATGGCACTTAAACTGCCAGCAAAGCATTCTTATAAACCATGCCTTCTATGTGAGATTTTAATCAACAATACATTTTTATTATTATTTAAAAATACATTTTAAATTGGATGCAAATTTTCACTCAGAGCCTATAGAGTCACAGTTGAGGTGTGGCTGGTTGTATTTCATTCTGCTGTTAATACCCTTTTGACCTAATTTCTCAAGCACTTTACCATCCCCGTAGCAGGAGTGTTGATATACGATTTGAACTATGCAGTTGACAACTCTGCAACTCTGGACTTTTTTTACTTTCAGGTAGATTTGCAATGCTTTATGTGTGTACTTTTTGATTTATCAGAGGGTACTGTTTTATGGTCAAGTGTTGTCACGTGCTCTTTTCTGATTTACACACTCCTGAGATTGTCATTAAAAGTGTTAAGGAAATTTTTTTTTTTTTTACATGTAAGTGCATAAAGTTCAGTTGTTTGGAGGTGATAGTGGATAGATACCCGTGTAACTCGCCACTTTATTGATTGCAGTATTTATCCAAAGTTTATTTTGCATATTTTTGTCTTTTAAATATGTTAAGTATTTTGAATGTAAAGAATACCCATACATTTTGTCACGTGTTTTTAAGATTTTTAAATGCAGATGCCATGATTGTGGCCAAAACCAAAACTTGAATTTACAACTGTTCGATGAATGTTTAAAAAGCTTTGCTAAACCAGTGTGTACATATTCTGAACAAGGTTTTACTTGTTTGCAAATAAAGTAAGGACACTGTTTTTAAATCTTGCCTGTCATTTGTTTTATATTTACTTTGTACTCTTATGCGTTAGGATATTTTCCATTTAATTTTGTTTGTTTCGGTTATGTCATAAATTAATTAGAGATTCAAAGAGCCATACAATCATCAAAAAGGAGCTGAAAGATAAAAGTAGGCTATAATAACTGGACTGCTGTGTTCAATTTATTGATTTAAATGCAAAACAGAGTGTTTTAAATGTTTTATTCATTTTCAGCAACATTGTTGCCTACACAACACACAGTCAGACCATTGAGTGTATCAGACACAGGCTATACATCCTGCACCGGTTTCTAGTTCTTTTGCAAAAAAAAAAAAAAACAGCTTTCCCATCACAGGCTCTATATACAAACGCAACACAACTGCAGTATCAAGTCATTAAACACTAAAAAAGGATTTGTTTGCGCTCTAAAAAAAGTGCTCAAAATCACACATTTTTCCCCATTTGGGTTTTAATAATTACATATTTTGGTTTTCAAATATTTCCCAGCTCATCCTTTTTGAAGACTTGAACGCAAACAAACCCTAACTTGACAGATCTCAAATTGACAAGCACTATTTCAAGGCCATTTCACCTCAAAGATAAGTGAAGCAGCTCTCAAGCTAAAAGCTTAAAGGCAAGCGAAGCAACATCATTCAGAGCTTTCTTAAAGGTTGATAATATAGTGTATTATGTAGTGACTTTGTCTAACAATAACTTTATTTGTAAAGACAGCCTATCTCATCTATTCAAAAGTGTACATTCCTAGCATCCACTGCATATAAACCACATGAATGATGCAACAAGTCATAATACAAAATAAAACTATATAAAGCTATTGCACAGCTACCCAGGTAATCAACTTTGCAAAAAAGCAAACGTTGTATCAGTGAAACCACTCAAGTCACACTTGTGTATTATTTACAAGAAAATGGCAACCGAAAAACTAAAAACAGGCAAAAAACACTGCAATAAGTGATTAAAATCGAGGACAGTGATCCCACCAGTAGTCTGCCAAAGTTTGTGACTTATGAGAACCTCTCTAGATTGCCACTTCCATGGAATGCTTAAGTCTGGACCAAGAGAAATTAAAAAAGACAATAAAAATGAAGCCATGTGGTAAAATGCAACACTCAAATCACTCTTATCAAATATTTGCCATAAAATCTAGGATCTAGTGAATGTCTCTTTGTGACCTTGGTCCAAGAAGGAGGTCAATACCATCCATTTCATTTTTACGAACAGCTGTCTAACAGTTACCGTCTCTTTCTGGAGGCCAGCGCCTCAGTCACAGTTGAAAATAGGTTTTGACATTCGCATGGATACGGCATGTCAGAAAGTTCAAAGTTCAAACTTTGGCAACTACCGGCAAGCCCTTGTTCCATGATTTTCTTACACAACATTTGTCATGCACAAACACTCCATGAAACATACACTCTCAGGAGTGATGGACTCCTTAATGTCAAGAACAATCATTTATACTCTAGTGACTGTTCACAAAGGCAAAACATAATTCAGAAAATGTGGTGCAGCAGGATTATTATGAAACACAATTATTGCACATGCTCAATTGAGAACTCCTGCAGAGGAGCTTGAATACGCGTTTGGACATTTTCAATTTAACCATCTGTCCATTTGAACATACTGTTTGGCCTATAAATTGGTGAGTCTGGTATAAGCTGCTTTGTGTAGAGCTAATATTTTTGACCTATAAATGAAGTACAGTTTAACCATGTCAAATAGTATTTGAGAAACTAGAATTATCACATTTTCGGGCACTGATCTGTTATCCATCTCCTTTGGCTGTTTGGCTTAAAAACCCTCATAAAACTCCACCACAAATACACTGAAACTGAGTACATCAAGTATACAACACAACATACAGTACATTCCTACACTGTGTTTTAATACATTATGATGTCATTGTTGCATTGCATTTGCAAAAATGATTTTCTTGTTCATAAAAAGCGCCACAAGAAACAAATTTGTACTTTAGTGGCAGTCAGCATTGAAGGTTTTTCTTGTCTTTGAGTGGTCAATCACACTGAGTATTAGTTTGTTGTAGAGGTGTGCAGAATTCCTTTCACAAGCCACTAATAAACATACACAGACATAAACTCCGTCCACAGGCTGACTGGCCTTGTTTGGTTGCTCCCTTAGAATGTTTTGTGATGACCTTTTGTAATACTTAACAGGAGTTAACCCATAACAGCTAAAAGGAGCAGCTTCAACCAGCTCTTTGCATAGGACGCACGTCTCTGAAACCATCTCAGGCACATGTCAAAGACTTTCTTTTGTTACACACTGTTGATCACTCAAAGACAATATGGCTGACATTAGGTTTAGAGTAGAGATAAGGCTTGCAGATGCAGTTATACTGGGCATGTATTGCCTGTACGGACAAGGAGAAGGTGGAAGCACTCTTGAAGCAGAGGAGATTTATTTGTTGCTTGTTGTGAAGGGGGCTGGCTGGTGTGGGGATTTTAAAAATCTGAGGAAGTCATGGCTGTTTTTTTTTGCTTCGAGGTGATAGCGTTGAGGCTGGTTGTTAAAAGTCTATAGCAGGCATTGGCTGGTACGCTTCCTTGTTGCTATTTGTTGATTGGCCACACCACTGGAGATCAAGACACTGCAATCAGTAGACCATTCTCTGGTAGCCCCTTCTGACTCTTCACCTTAAAAAAAGTAAACCCAAGTTCATAAAAATAGATAAATATACTTATCCAGTTATAGAAAATGAAAAGCCACTATTAATTTTGGCTGCAGCAAAGAAATCAAGGTTAGATGTCAATTTTGTAAATGAGAAGCAGAAGACGAGTGATTAGACAAAGAAAAGCAGTACTTGAAGAACATGAGTTTTGCCACACACATTTGCATTGCCTCTGTAATCTAGCTGTATACGATCAATATTAATGGGTGATTGTAGTGTATTGGATTTAGTTTATATGAGGAGAACATACTGCATACAGGACATGGAAACTATGCCACGAATGCACTGTAGGTCTCAGTGAGAGGGGCTAGGTTATAAATAGACAGAGGACATGTAAACAACACTATGTCTTATAAAAAAGAGGTGTCCATTCTAGAGGGCCTTTGGGCTTTCAAACACAATTTCAGTTTTGGATCTTAACCTCACAGATAAGCTTTCCTAAACCTTACAGTTATTTACCTATATTTTGGGTATGTGTTGTTTCTTAGAGCACAAGCAACTCTATCAATGCAAATATGTACAATAAAAGACAATAAGAGACAATAGATATCTGCTGAATGAATGCCACTAACATGCCATGGTAAAGCCGTGAAGTATGATTAGAATAAAGCAAATCTTTATACGTTGACAGACTTTTCTTTTTTAGTGGAAAATGGAGTACAGTGGACAGCCTCTACACACTCACACAACACACGATGCCAGACAATTACCAGTATAAGGATAGGAAGAGGAGCTAAGAGAAGACAGTCTCAACTCGTTCTTCTGGGTTTTTTAGGAAACAGAGTTAAAAGTGAGGGCGGACATATGCCAGACATGAATATATACACAGAACTACACCAGAAAACATCAAGAACAACACAACACTAAATAAAATAAGTATCTTAAAATACTAATATGGAAGATTCCATTATGAACGGAGATAATTAATACAAAAGGTTTAATAAATGTAATGTTTACCTCTAAATTTGTCCTCGCTTTTTTCAGTACATCTCGAGTCCTTGACACTGTAAAAATATCCTGTTGTATGACTTGTCAAAAATGACATAATGAATAAAAAAAGATTCTATCAGTAACTTACACTGACTGACGATAAAGTGCTCCATGCTCTCCTTGGTACGGCTAGTGCTTCTCAGTCTTTGAATTGTCCCCTTTAGCACCTCTTCCTGCTCTGACACACGTAGTTTAAGGGACAAAATCTCCTCTTGCAAACACTGCTCCTGAATCCATACAAAAAAAGGTTAACTCTATATTTCTGAAAAAGACAAAACTCATTATAAATTTTACTGACCTTTTTAAGGTTCTGAATAGCACCATCTGTGCTGGGCAGAGCTGCTCTCCAAAACATTTTCAGCAGAGACATGGCCTCCTCAAAGATCTGCCTCAGAGTTTTAGTGTTGGCCAATAGATTTCTAATGCAACCGTTGTCCAGGACCTGCAGAGAAGGTTGTTTTACATCGTTCATTCTGTCAATTCTTATTACTCCACACAATCTATATAATGTACTCTCACCAGCTCACAGCTCTGTGTCTGGTCTCCTTCTAACAGTGAAGAACCAAGACATGCTTGCAGTGTAGTCTCTATTTGGTGAACCAGACTGCAGCCCTCCAGGATCTGCTGCTGTAGAGCACTAAAGTCATCCACATGCCCGATGACATGACGACCGTTACGATTTGCAAAGGATCCATCAGGGGCCTCCCCCTCTAACTCTGCGTGAGGGTCATATGTGTCTGTAGGTGGAACAAGATTCGACACTGAATGGATCTTTTTAAATTACAATCATTCATTATTTTTGTCAACAAAGCAAGCCATGCTAAACAATATACAGATTATTGATAAGACAGAATTAAGCAGCATGCAGTGCAGTTAAAAGTCACACCATTGGCAGTGCTATGACTGTCGTCCAGGTCTGAGTAGGGAGGACCGGGGGATCCACAGTTAAACAGACCAATGTCTCTGACTGGAGGAGACGGAGCAGGGTCTGTGGAGCACACAGACACTCAGACCAGGCTCACAGCACAACACACACAACACTTCAGAGCATCACAAACTGTTGGCCTTGTTATGTTGTTACACTCTGCAGTCTTGTGAAGAGGTGTGTGTCTTACCATGTAGCAGCTGGCGTCTGTAGAAGTTGTCTCTCTGTGGACTGGCCGTGAGGGCAGACAGTGACCGAGGTGAACCTAGCTTCTGCTCCAGTTGTTTGTGGAGCTCCAGCTGTTTAAATGAACTGCTCTCCTGAATACTATTCTGAAGCTGGGCACGCAGGCTCCTCACCTCCCCCAACAGTTCCCCAAGCTCCACAGGCAGGATGGGAAGCTCAGACAAGAAACCTAAACATAGACAAAACATCACCAGTGGGATCAATATTTGAGCCAGTACAGAGACATTCCACCAGATGGCGCCACTTTAACCTTTCGGTTTGTTAACCAGCCAAAGCTTTGACTAACCTTTGTTGGTCTTTGTCCTGGCACACACTCTGTCATAAACCTGTAGTTCACTCTGTAGTGAGTGGATCAGATCCCTGCTTTCACACAACTGCTGCTGCAGCAGAGACACCTGGTGCTGAAGTCTGAAAATCAAGTCAGGACACAAAACAATATCAAATAAAAGGTAAACTCATATCTATAGAAGTTAAGTGAAGATTTAATCTTGTTCAGACAAACCTGTTGTTTTTCTCTTGGCTCATCTGGCGCTCCTGTCTTAAGGCATGTATCTGCTGTCCTTGCTCTTGGCTATGGATCTGAAGACGCCTCAGCTCCTCTTTCCACTGCTCCGCCTCCACCTCTGCTTGTTTTAGACGAGCGCGTGCTGTAAAAACTGCATCCCGCAACTGCCCCACCTCTTCACCTGAGAACAAACCAGCAAAAAGGGTTAAAGGGATGCAATTTAAATATATATACATGTAAATAAACATAATAATAATAAACATAAATAAAACAGCTATACTGAGATAAATTATAGGTTTTAGTTGTACCTGTGCTGGCCTGAAGACGTGACTGTAGGCTCAGATTTTCCTCTTTTAGGACTCTGATCTCGTTGGACAATTGAGTAACAGTGTCCAGCCCTTGAATGTAGATGTTAGTAGGTGCCCCTAGAGAACAACACTAGATGTAATAAATGTATGTATTTTATATCAGAAGATTGGTTTAATAAGGGGCAACAATACCTCCTTCACGCCCTGTGCTGGCCAGCCTCTCCTGCAGCTGTTGTCGAAGCCTTTCATTTGTTTGAATGGACTCTTCCAGACGCTGGCGCAGACACTTCACTTCCTGTAGGTGCTCCTCAATCAGGTTTATGCCTATCAGAAAGGAAAACATGTTATTACTAAGATTTTCTTTCTAACCTTAATAACACACATTTGTGAAGAATAGTTAGTCTAATTTAATCATTTGCTTGGTTAGCTTTGACAACTGTAAAACAAATCTTACCTGCTTGGTTGTGTCCGGGCAGATGTCCTGTTAATCCAGTGTAGCTTCCTATTGGCTGAGCCTCTATGTCCCACAGAGTCCCTCCTGTTACTAAACCTGAGTCAGACTTTACCGAATGGCCTTCTGGTATACCACTCATCTGGTATTGTTGAAAGGCATGATGGGATAGCTGGCTGTAGCTGTGAAAGTTCTGCTGGTTTTGGTCACCGGGTGAGAGTGTGAATTGAGTTTTATCAGTGGGGACACCAAAACCTAGATAAGGACAGACATAATAATATAGAAAAATGTTAAAGTAACGTAAAATTAAGATGATTTTAAATCAAACTCCACACCTTGCCCCTCACCCCAGTTCTGTTTATTCATCTGTTTATAAAGCGCTTCCAATTCAGGGCGAACAGCGATGACAGACAAGGCCCTGGGCTGGGGCTCTGATGGGATGTCCAGACCCCACACATTAGGACCAGGGGATACAGAGAAGGAGGAGGAAGGCTCAAGGAAAGGGGCTGGAGGAGAATGAAAAGGACAGTGTAATAAAGGAAGGATAAATGTGTTTTAGGTACTTCTGGCAAGCCATAGCCATCTGTGTAGGCCATACCTCCAGCAAAACAACCCAAACGAGCTAAGCAAAGCATGTTCGGACAGCTGCTGGAGTACTTGAGGGGGCGTTGTGAAAGAGGGGATTGACAGACTACAAGAGGGGAATGGTGGGTGAAATAACAAAAGGAAGGATGTTATAGAAAATGAAATAAAAAAAACAATAAAAAAAAACAGTACCACTTTGTTCTGATGTGAGTCCTCTTGGCTCCAGTCTGCGCTCTTCCTGATAATCTTTGCTGTCAGCTTCGGAGCACAACTCCAAGTCTTCAGTACCTCGAAATTCATCGGAAACCAAAGATGTCCGATCTGATTGGTCAGTGGTTTCTGAAAGGGCATGGCAACTGGATGGACTGTCCGCACGCTGCTGAAGCTTGGAGTGGAGTGACTCGATAATTTTATCTTTCTGCTGAAGCTCCTTACTTAACCTACGTGCACACAGGACAAAAGATTCAATAAAAGAGAGAATAAATTTAACACAAAAACTAAAACTCACATGAATATAGTTTAGGTAGTACAGAGTTAAAAATAATGTTGTGATAACAGATCTCTTACTGTTTGAGTTTCTGAAGCATTAAGTCTCTGTCCTTCTCTAAAAGAAATCTAAACAAAGCAGCCTGTCTTGCTTGGCTTCGACTTGCGCTCATAGAAAAAGACCACAAAGAGTCTCTGTAGATTGGACTGCTCTTAGAAATCATGGTTTTCCATAAAGGAGCCATTTAATGTTTAGCCCAAAACAAATCCACTAAAAATGAATGTAAAAACTTCCAAAATATCCCAAAAATGTCCAATAAAGTTTTCTTATAGGCAGCATGTGACTGACGCTGTTCGCACATAGCCTCACTGAGCCTCTTAAGTCCAACTGGTGATCACCTGCAGGTAGGCAGTTCACCTCAGTGTCTTAACAGTAAAGGATTCAAGTGAATGGATTATCCCTGTATCTGAGCACCACAGGAACAGGCCATGTGGATGGTTACTAACGTGCAGCAGTAGGTCACATGACAAGTAATCACTAGGCCACTCCTTTATATAGATTGTTACACAAAATAGGCTAAAATTTGAATTGGTTTACAGGAAGTATAAATGATTGATAATGAAAATTGTAATTTGCGTGATGAATATAACAGTATTACTTGACAAAATGTGTAAGTAAAAATTGCTTTGCTGTAGCCTTTTTTAAATGTAATTCACTAATTTGTTGTGTATAATTTAGATAATCACAATCCTAAAAATGTTTCACCTTAAGGCAAGCAGTGTAGCGGTCTTGTCATCAAGATTCTCTGTAGGGTCTCCTGAAAACAAAATGAAAAGCACTTTAGAGGATATTTACTTTTTTAAATAAACTTAATAAATCAAGCCTTACTTACTTCCACTAATCTTTGCAACAACTCTCTGTGCCAGAGCAGTGCTTTGAGCCAGCTGCTCCCTAAAGCTTTGGCCCATGTAGTAATCAATATCATTGGAACGAAGTAGCTCTTCAAAGGTCTGAAAATGACAAAAATCAAAGTAAGACGAGTTAGGAAACCGTAAAGACCATTAATTATTTAATAGGAAGTGGTGGAACCTTTGTGGTATCGCCCAGGTGTTGGGTGAGAATATGGCAGACTCCTTGTCCTTCTCTAATCCTCTGCCTCAAGTGGGAAAGCTCACGTGCTTGGGCCTGAATCAGAGAGTTGTACTTCCTAAAAAAAGAAAGAAAACATTAATAAAACACACCCACCTGACCAAGAAACAGTGCATGTTTATTTTATATTTACCCAGGCCATGTGGCACATTTTGAATCCTCTGATTGTCCCTTGCCATCTTTCCTGGAGTTTCTCAGCTGTGTCTCTAAAGATGCCACTCTTTCCATTAACTCCTGAAACTCTTTGCTGTGTTTTGGCACTGAGCGAATTCCCTGTGGGTCAGACATCCACCCCTCATCCTCCTCCACACCGGGGGCCGGAGATTTAGCCAAAGCCCAGTTCACCTAAAAGAGATAGTGTTAACTCACCATTATCAACATTTAAAACATTAAGCCTAAAAGGAATGTAGGTCCAGTAATACCTTTCGTGGGGTTCGCTCAAGGCTAGAGGCATAGTCACTGGTGGCTGACAAAGAGCGCACCCTCATCTGTAGCCCCCGGATCACTTTGTGGCAATGGGTCAACTGTGAACGCAGATCTTGGACCAGATGTTGAAGAGAAGTGGACTCCTCACTCATTTCATAGTGCTCCATGTTACTAGCATTGCTACCAGCGTACCATCTTCTGTCTTCACCCTCATAGTCCTGCTGGTGGGACAGAGCTGTGCACATCTCAAGGTCATCAAATTCTGAAAAGATACATAAAAATTTGGTCTTTCTAGTTAGTTTTAACTAGTTAGGTTTGTGTGTTAGGCTTTTATATTGCATTGCACCTGGGCTACTAGCGTCTTCTCGCTCCGCTTCGTTCTCACTGCGTCCACAAGTCTCATATCCTAGATCTTGAAGGTCCACCTGCACGTGCTTATTGGCCTGTTTTACTGATGTCTCAGCTGTGAAAACAAAAGCATTAGTACCACTCAAGTAGATGTAAAGATGTTTTATATCATAGAAGTTGAAAGTTTATTATTATTTGAGTGTGCAAAGTGACTCACTGAGTAGGTCCCTGTAGTCTTTCAGCTGTTCAGCCTGAGCATGGACTGTAGCCTCTGAAACCATTAGTCTCTCTTGTAGCTCTCTGTTCTCTTGGTAACTTAGAGCCAGATCGGAGCGCAAACGGGCCGCCTGCTCCCTCAAACCCTCCTCTTTAGCGCTGTCAGCAAGCTCCACCCCCTACAACAGCAAGTTCAGTTTATAGACACAACTTGCAGTTCAACATAAATATGCAGAAAATTTGACAAAGCTACGTTTGAGGTAAAAACATGAAAGAAATTTTAATTAAAAAAGAACCTTCAGCACATACAACCAGTATTTATTGTGTTATGATGTGTACAAAGAAGTTTAATATGTAGATGGTCATTTACTTGTTGCTAAGAAACTAATAATGTGTCTAGTTACCGGGCAGGTCTGTTGCATGGAATGATGGGAGGGTAGGTCTAAAGTGTTTGGTCGCTTGCACTGTCTCCTCCCAGGCTCATCAATGACAAATGGAGGATACTTGGCCTCATCCTCCTCTTCCTCTTCCTCTTCGTCATCTTCTTCTTCATCATCTTCCTCCTCAGTCTCCTCCTCTTCCTCAATTCCCTGGTTGCTCAAGCATTTCTCTCTGTCAGTCTGGTTGTGGCTCTCTTTAAGAGCCCGGTTTTCCTGCTGCAGCTTCCTCAGTGTGCTCCTGGTAAAAACAAAACAAAAAACAAAGACACAATTGTAATCCAAAACCTCATCCAGAATTGATCAGAAAAAATGGATCAGAGTAAACACAGAGAGAACGTTGGCTGCTTTAAAGATTAATAATTTATGGCTTTGACCAAACTAAGATAACCTTCTTGCCTTTGACAAGAGGCAAATTAAAACTAAACCTTAAAGGGAGAAGGGGGAAAGCTGCAAATACCTCATATGGGCTAATGAGCTAAAGCCGTCGCTTTCTAGCTGTGACTGTATTTCTTCAAGCTCAGCTTCAAGTGTTGTCCTTTCCTCTTCTAACTGTTGTATCTCAGAAGCCTGCAAAATTACATTACGATTATAAAAATCAGTTGGAATGAAAATATATATACAATATTTGAAAATGGATCATTAGCAACACAAAAGGTCCAACAATTGACCTGAATGGATGTCAGACTGTGTGCTGTTACTTGGCAGTCCTCCTCCTCGATGCTGTCAGTGAATTCCTCACTGCTGCCATCATCATCATCGTCATCAGCGTCTTTCTCTTCATCTGAACTAACCTCTAAAAAACAAGAGTAGATCAGTGTTTATTAGGTGTTCGTAAAATGGGTTTCATTTCATTATGTTAAATAATGAAAATGTTAATGTAGCGCCTCAACTGCTACATTTTCTTCTCATTCTTTACGATTAGTGACTTCACTTTGGAAGTCATGGGTCTGTAGACAAATGTTATGTTACACACTAAACAGCAGCCAAGCACATTCGGACCAGAGCATGAGCAGCAGACTCTCGTTCACCATGTACTGAAATGTAATCTATATGAAGTGTGCATTGATTGAAATAAATGGTTGTTGAATCACTACCAGGAAGCTGCAGCTCAGTGACTGGCAGGAATTTGATGGTATTTCAATATATTTCAAGGCACTGTTTAATTAAATGTCTGTGAGTGATTGTCAGCAGTGATGCAGTGTAATGTGTGGAATTTGAGAAATCAACATCAGTAATGTTACTAGAATACTACTACTACTAATACTAGGAATTTCTGTGCTTTTAGTGAGGCATTGCAGAAAAATAGCCATGCAAACATTAAAATCATGCCACACTCTCATGCATGAAGACAGACTTATCAGTGGTTTAGATCATAGATAAATATGATTGGTATTATGTGTATGTATTTGCGTACTGTACAAGCTTATATAAAAACAGTGGTAATTGGGCTCTACTTTATTTTTTGACTATGAGAAGGGGGGCTCATGTTCAAACACAAAGAAGTAAAATCAAAAACAGAAGTGCTTTTGCCAAAGTGCCAGCACGTTTATTGTTGCATTTATAGTACAAAAAAGAAAAATATGTCACGGATTCCACCTTAGAGGTTAGATGAGGATAAACATCAAAAGCAAACAGACCTTCCAGAGATTAATAAAATGTTGGCTATCTCATCTGTGTAATCATGACCAAAATTGTGATAAGGAGATTATATGATTATAATGAGATGGATGAAAACAATCCATACTATACACTTACTTATGTACTACATCTAATGTATATATGTATAAAGTGGAGCTAAAGTGAAAACATGAGTAAATATGGAATGTATCTTTTCGTGACTTTTCTTGTGGGCCATAATGTCTCCTAAAGACAATCACGATGTAGAGCACATGATAAATGAATAGACATTTCACTTCAAGGCATGAGCTTTCTCCACACAACTCCACTGTGACAGTAAGGCCATGAGAGTCACAACAGCAAAACACAAAATGGCAAATACAGAACACCGCAAAGCAATACGCAGGCAGTTTTACGTATTACAAAAACATGTTCACACCACACAATATATTAATAAATTATTAATAAATAAAATTCTGACTTGAGTTGCACATCATATATGTAGCTATTTTCAAACTTTTCTGTTTTTGTGAGTAGTGCTTGTGCAGTTTTGATGAAGCTGCCTGAAGATTGACTGGAGTATAATAAGTTAATCTTACCACGTTTACTATATTTATCACAGTTATGTATAAAACTGGCCATCCCCACCTACAGGCAGCTGCATCTTACATAACAAGAGCCAGTCTCACTCAGAAGTGCTGTGTTGTATTCACACATTATTAGTAACAGAGCTTGTTGAAGGCAGTGGACCCTGTTCATCCCCACCTCCTAAATCAGCAGGCCTTTTAGATGCTCTTTCCAGCATTAAGGCCATGTTACGGGTCCGACCCAGAATTTCCTCCAACTGTCCTCGCAGCGCTTGCACTGAGTCCAGTTCAGTGTGCAGGGCCTGGATCTTGTCTGGGCTGAAGGGAAAGGTAGAAAGAACATCAAACAATAAAACCAAGAGTACACTAAATGTTGTACAAACATAATAAACTTTCGAAGTACCTGTCAGTCTTGGTGTGAATGTGGCTAAGACTCTGGTATAATCTCTTTTCGGCCCTCAAGGCATCATTTAGCTTGTCATACTCTGACACCACCTGATCCAAGACACACTACACAACAGACATGTGGCATTACTTGTTTACCCTGATATTAATAAACACTTATATGTGAAGTGTCTGGGCAACCAGCTAAATCATACTTGGTAATTACTAGTGTCCTTTGTGTCATGTGCCAGTGATAAACGCAGAGACGAGAGCTCCACCTGTACAGGTAGAAACCCAGAAGAGGAGTGTGAGATAGAGTTGGAGATTATTAAACTTAAAACAGATGGAAAATGCAAAACCTGAGCTTCTTGTTCCTTCTTCAGCACCAGCTGGAGCTCCTCATGCAGGGCCTTGATCTCTGCCTCAGCTTCTTTAGTAGAAGGTTCTCCTTGGCTCTGGATCAGCTCCTGCTGAGTAAAAGATAATTAAGATCTATGATCTGGGAGGCACAAATTGTTTAAATGTATAACAGCTTATATTGCTGTAACCTTGATAAAAGATTCCTTTTCTTTGAGCAGACTCCTCAAATGCTCAGTCTCTCCTCCTAGCTCCTTGTCTTGTTTTAGTTTACATAGCTCTTGTTCCCTCAAAGACAACTGTTTACGTATTTCTTGGAGCTGGCTGGTCCTCTCGGTAATCACCAGAGACATTCTGTAGGAATAGTCCTGAAGAAGAGAAAGTAGCTAATAACACCAACACACCAATAACTTCAAATACACAAAAATGTGACTATACTACACCTGCAAATACTGGTCTTTGGAGCTGATCGTGTTGAGCAGGTCTTGAACCTGATCATGATGTTCATTTGATTGATGGCTACAATCTGACAGCAGCTCCTGGAAGAGCTTCTCTTTGAGAGAAAGCCGAGCCTTTAACTCCTCTATCACATCACTGGGGGCAGTTTGAACTCGAGCAACAAGACTTTTTGTCAAATCCTGAACAGATTAGATATTTTTCACATGAGCTTTATCAGAATACCCTAACTGTTCAAGAGGTCTGTTGTAATATTGTGTGTCCTACCTGTGTCTCTTGGCTGCGTGTCTGTAGAGCTGCTTGCAGCTGGCTGATGATGGAGTCTCTTTCTCTCAGAGAGTTGTTGTCCTTCTCTTCACTGTGTTGTTTCAGCCACTGCATGTTCCTGTACGCCTCTGCTGCCTGCTCCAGCTCCAAGTCTTTACTTCGCACCAATGAATCTAGACTCTGATGTACACAAACAGCACAGGTTTTTTATTGTGAATATAAACTAATGCGGTTTGTAAACTTGTTGAAAGTTCATACCGTGATGGTGTCCTCATTATTAGACAAGATGCATCGCAGCCTCTCCAGGTCACGCTCCTTCTCTCTAAGAGCCAGCTGAAGGCTCCTCACTTGGCTTTCATGCTCCTCAAGACAATGAAATTTCTCATCTATGGACCGCTGGAAAAGACATGTTTTAGTTAATGTAATCTTATTATCAACAAATAAATGAATTAATATAATAAATTTAGTACCCATATTAGTAGAGATTTAGTAGAATATAACTGCAGTAACAAACCGATGTTTAAAGATTTACCTCAAGAGCTTTATCTCTATCCTTAATCCGTTCTCTTAATTTCTCCAGCAGAGCATCTCTCTGTTTGGATCTTCCTGAAGACTCCAACATCTCTGAGTACTCCTAAAATGTGTAATACAAAATGAGTACATATTTAAATATACATTTAATTGAAATTATCTGACTGACTGTTACCTGCAATTGCCTTTCTTTGTCTGTCAGAAACTGTTTGAGCTGTGCAATAGTTCGATTTTTCTCCTGCACTACACTGTTCTTCTCTGTCTCTGTCTCTTTCAGGGCAGTTTCTTTAGCTTGAAGCTCAGAGCAAGTTTTTTGAAGAGCAGAGTGAAGATTCTGTAATAAAGGCCATATTAGTCACATATCAGAAATATATAAATACCTTCAAATTATTTTTAGAGCTACACAAACCTGGTTATGTTTCTCTGTGACCTCCCTGTGCTGCAGTGCTTCCTGTAGATCTGAATTAATTCTGTCTTTGAACCTGAGCAGGTCTGCTTCTCGCCTCTGGCTCTGCCTCAGACTCCTCTGACTGGTCTCTAGTTCGAGACCCAGTGAAAAGAGAGAGCTCTGCACTGCCACCAGCTCCCCCTGCAGCTGGGCCAGTGACGAGGACTCAGCGCTACCCTCTGCAGCCTGGAGAGAAAAGAACCGGGTTTAGAGCTGATTTAGACAAAGATTCACACCAGACAAATGTGTTAGTACAGTGTCACCTTGCACTGAGCCAACTGATTGTGCTGCACCATTTCTCTCAGCTTAGACAAAGTAGTATTCTGCCCTTCAATCAGCTGGTACAGCTCTTGAGCCTGATTGGAGATGAATATAATAAAAATATGGCCATTTTTAAACACACTAATAGTTTCAACAAAGAATTAATCCAAACTAAAACGTACCTCGTTGTCTTTGGTGTTGATGGACTCACTGAGGCCCTGAATGGTTCGCTCCTGGCTTTGAGAAGCCTGACGAAGTGTACGTAGCTCACACTCCATCTCATTCAGCTTCTCCTGTAGTTTCTGTGGCGATCAGAGATAAGTCATATTACTGTGCTCTATGTAGTTTATACTTTTAAGAGAAGGTAAAGGGAAACATACCATGTTGTTGGCCTCACTCTCATGGATTTTGGCTTGCAAAGACTCAACCTGGAGTTGGGCTTTCTGTAGTTCACTAACACATTGTCCTGCAGCACACTCATACTGGTTTAGTTGACTTTGCTGCTCCTCTACAAGGCTCTGTGTAATGAGCAAAAGAAATACAGTATAAATCTGTGTTCAGCTAGATTAGGTATTACATAATTGATCAATTTTGCTCATTCATTGTCATAAAATGTTTGTAATAGTAGCATCCCCTTTGTTTACAGTAGTATGGGTATGGATTACTTATTCGCTTAAGTGCTTTAATTCAAATCATGTAATCATGTAAGTAATGCTACAACAAGAAAGATCAAGTAAATGTACAAGTTTAAACGGGACTGCATTTTGTAGAGATGTTGGTTAATCAGTGTAGAAATGTTAAGGTCTGACACTGCATGGTTCTCTTTGCCTCAAGGGCACAGACTGTAAATAGGGCAGCAGTGAGGCCACTTTGTCTAGTGTCTCTCCCGCAACTGACCCATTTTAGTCAACAGCCAAGATCAAACAGGCTCTACGTTTCACAGAAAACAAAAGTACCAAATAATCTATGTTTCCTTTTTCGTTTTTCAACAGAACTTTCTCTTGTTCATGGATTAATACCTGATGAGGAAGTGGACGAGGATATTCTTTGTACAAATCCTCCAATGACTCTGCCATACCACTGAGGTCATCTAGATGAACTGCACTTAGCCTGATTACTGGGAGGTCTGGTGTTGTCATGTGGTGGTCACTTTGTGTGTCAGGGGTGGTTTGATCCATTCCTACAACAGAGTTAGAGAAGCTAAGCCTCAAGTCTCTAAAAGCAGAGCTTTGTTTGATGAGGACTGGGAGTTTGCTTCCTCTGTGGCTATGGACTGGTCTATGGACAGCACAGTTCTGTAGCAGTAACAAAGCCTGTGAGAGACTGGGTCCTACATGTGCAGCTTCAGTGTGCTCCTCTGAGAGAGAGTCAGATATCAGGTCATCTCCGGGGTCCTGGGGGATGCTCAGCTGCCCATCTGTTGACTGAATACAATCTTCAGCTGCTTCTAACGATGCTATGGACGGGCTGGAGCTGGCTCGTCCTGCTAGAGTACGATCACTGTCTGAAGCCCTTGACGGGGCTTGAGAGCTAGGAACTAAGGTCACAGACGAGGCAGGTTCATCTTCTACTGCATCTTTTGTTTCCTCTTCTTCTCCACCTCCTGCCATTGTACTCCCAACAACACTGGCTGAATATCTAGTTGATGGTCCACAAGAAATGCTTCGTGCCAATTTCCTGGGCACTTTACAAACTGCTTCGTAGTCTGAGTCTGTCACACGCCAATGTGAGCATCCTCGACACCTCCGTGATGAACAGCGGTGTGTGCCTGCTGTGGTGACCTCAGAGGCAGAGCTGGCCGGACACTGTTGCTGTTGCGTAGAGTCAGGACCATCTTCAGCCCAGGACTCATACAACGAGTACACCAGGTCCTCCTGCAACAGGGCACAGTACTTGGCGTGGGTAAGACCAGAAATGTCCACAATCCCATCCTTTTCCTGATCATATGCACTTATTGTCACTACAGACTCCTCCAAATTTGTTTTCCGATAGAGTCCACCAATGCATTGTCTCAGCCTGTGTTTTTCTTGCAGAAGTCGCTGCAGCCTTTCGATGGACAGAGCCTCCACTCGTGCAATAACTGTGTCAAAGCGGTACATCCGATCCAGCATAAAAGTGCATTTTGAGCATGCAAACTCCCCTTTGCCGTCCCGGTTCACCTCTTGTCCCAGAGCATGTGACAGCAACACCTGGAGGTTGAGCTTTGCTGTGGGGTGGAAGATCCACCTGCGCTGGTTACCGCAGAGCTCTCTTCCACAGATGCGACACGCCTCCTTCATCTTGAGATCAAGCATTCCACAGATAGGCAGTTATTTAAGTGGCAGGATTTTTATTTTGGCCTCCATTATGTTGAATGTTGACTGTTAACATCTGATGTTGTATGATGAACCAACATGGCACCTTTTCCATTTAAATTGTCCTTAGCTTATTAAATGGTGATGCTATCAAGGCGAAATATCAGCTTTTGTATTAAAAAAGGTTACAATGATCAAGGAGACGTAAAAGCTTACAAAATGTAGCCATTAGGCTACATTAATAAAAGCCCAGGTTTCCTATGCACTTGCTCCTGCAGGTGCTCTGAGATATGTCGCACGCCTCAAAAGACAGGCAATGTCATGTCCATAACAAAATAAATCCACATTCATACTGCATTGTCTTTTCACGGCGAACTGCTTCTTTCCATCACGTTGTTCGCTTCTCTGCACCATCACTCGGTTGTCACAGACACATGAGCCGCACTGAACAGCGATGTTTTATGATGAACAGGGATCGCCCATGGCGCACTGCTCCCCATTAGTAAACGCGCAGTTACCTTCGGTTACGATAAGCCCAACTAATACCGTTAATGTCCGTAAAAAACGTTAATTTCAGAGATGTTCAGAGCAGGAAGGCTAACAGCCCTCGGTTCGGACTCACTTCGTGGTGCGGGAGAGTGGCTGCCTCAACAAGACCTGCAGTCATGGAGCGGACCATTCAGAGGAGAAGAGGGGGTGAAGCCCGACGCATCCACTACAGACCATTCCATTTACCAAAAACATTTTCACACGGATTCCCAGCTGCTTAGTATTACTACTGCTACCAAATTAAGGCGCAACCCCGGGTAATGATAATAAACTGGATCATATTATAATAACAGCGTAGCGCTTCTCCCCCCCTCGTCTCGTCTCCGGTTCTATGTGCTCCTGTGTGCTTGCCTGAGTAAGCAGATGAAATGCTCAGTGGCACAGTGACATTAGTGACGCTCTGTGAAATTACATTTTCTCACATGACCTTTGTCGAGTAGGGCTTTTCATGTAATAATAATACATTAATAGTTCTACTCAACTATGGCACTGCAGTGCAGACTACTTTAATAAACTAAAAGATAAAAAAGATATAGAAATACAGATCGAAGACATCACATGCTGTGAAGGATGCTGTTGCCAAGTTTCGTAAATTTCCCTAAAATAACATTTTTCATTCAGTTCATATGTGTCGCTATTGAGGTACGTTGCATCATATATGATATGTTCAGGTGAAGGGAGTAAAGCAGTGCTTCAAGTTTGAGTGTAATCGGGCAAAGTATGTGCAAGTTAGAGGCTGTCAAATATACCTGACTTCCAAATTTCAATCCAAAATGGCCGACATCCTGTTGTCGTAGGGCGGGGCCATAATAATATTTTATGTTCAGCACTATGTAGAGAATCACTGTACCAAGTTTCATAGCTCTCCGATAAAGTAAGTCCAGAGTCCCATAGGGGTCCAAAACATGGGGGCGCTATAGAGGCAGTCTTTGTTCGACCGTGATAATTTGCATATTTCCATTAAATAGACCCTAGCCCAGATCACTGTGCCAAACTTCATGAGATTTGGTTTATGTTCACTAAGATTAATGGCTCCAATAAAATGCTCAAAATTTGTTAATTTATCAATTATTGTTCATCGCAGAAGTACCAAACTCAGTCTAGTTCAGCGTCTTCATCATATGTAACTGTCCATGTACCCAAGATGTACCCAATTTTAATCACTTCTTCGTTGGACTTGTACTGTACTGTCCCTGAAAAGTATCATCCAAATCCGTCCAGTAATTTTTGCAGAATCCTGCTAACACGCATGAACGCAAACAAACAAACAACCACGCACGCCCACCAACGGAGACGATCACATAACCTCCTGGCACCGGTAACCAGCAGGGTCACAGTGTACACAACACAGGGCCTGAGCTAAGCTCTAGTTTCTTGTAGATTAATCATGATGATGGTATGACATTTTGAAATTGTTAGCAAGACGACACAGATGCAAAAATTTAATATAATACTCACTGACAACTAGGGCTGGGCACCGAAAGTCGGTACCTCTGTGGTACCGACTGAAAAGCTCCAGTAGGTGCTGGCACCGAAAAAATATTACTCTTTCGGTGCCAGTTTTCGGTGCCAGTTTTCGGTGCCGAGACGCTCTGCAACAGCCCTGTGTTTACTGCACACACCCACAACAGACGCACCAGCCTCGAGTTTGAGGAGCGCTTTAAAGTTAAATCTTAAAAACAAAC
>JAVQKG010095750.1:0-21747 GCA_036025885.1 Hypseleotris bucephala
TATAATTAACCAATAACTAATTATCTTTTTATGGCTAAAATCAGTTTTACTTTTATTGCACAGCGTCCATGTTTAACTTGATAGCTCTAATGATATTGAGAAAATTAAAGCCTCTTTAACTGTGCTTCTATCTAATCATTATTGTTCTTCCAAATAATTTTGGTTCTTTATGGACCACTATTGCACCAGGATAGTGCACTTTGCTAAATTAGGGCTAATGCAAATCTTTGTTAATGAGCCTTACATGAGTGCTGTGTGTTTAGGCTTGTCTCGGTATTTAGCTTTTTAACACAGTGCTCAATGGTATGGCACAGGAGCAACAGCTCGACTTAAAACATTAAAGTCTGATTGGATGATGATCAAATCTGCCTAGTTTAGCTAAATGATGGCTGCACTGTTCGCCAGCTGTCCTAGTTTGCTTTCACAATAGCCCAGTCCTTTTTCAAAAAGAGGACACGTTTTTACCCAAGATGCAACGTGGTGGACTTTGTATGACCCTGGTTTGCCATCATGGCGGGGTCTGCTGGAGGCGGAGTCACATGACACACTTGCCCAATCAGAGGCTAGCTCCAGATAGACACAGTAGTACGAGTGTCACAAATATAGTAACCAAAATTTTACCGATGTTAATCTTTGAAATCATTGTCCCGCTGTCTTGATTCATTTACACTAGCGCCGGCTTTCCCGATGCGCCACTCCGCTCTCATATTCGGTCGGCATTTGATGCCGAAAGTCTTTGTTTTATGCTAATTGTAGGTCATTGATGGTGCAAAAAAGTAAAATCAATTTTGTTTTGAGCTGACACTTGCTTCCAAAAATTACCAGCCTTCAACTCCTACAGCTGCAAAGACTGAAGGAATGTAGCGCATTAAGTGCCGCCCCCTGTTGTCTCATCTTTGTCTGCCTGCCACCAGAAATTAGCGTGCTGCACTTTAGCCTGGTTAGCGAGGTCAAGGGCTAAGGCAAGACCCAGGACACACATGGCTTGGTAGAATGATCAACATCAGTAATTACTTTTCAAAGTTCTTTAAAGTTTTGGTGATTTTCTAATATTTTGTGTCTTTTTGTATTTTAACGTTTAAAATAGTTTTTCATTCTCTTTCATTCTTTTTTCACATAATTGTATGAGTAAAAATGTATTTGAGACTGCATTTTTATCTTTATTTTCTCATTCATTATTCATAAAAAAAATTATAAAATCCTGTTTTTTGTTTACATTTTTAGGCAAAGTGCGACATGCTGGAAACCAATTTTTAAATTGTGCACATAAATATGATTTTCAACTACTTTTTCTGCCATGCTGCTTTTTCCTGAAATCAAGGACAGTGTGGTGGACGAGGTGTGATCACATGCAGGAAGTAATCACAGGGGCCTGCCACTGCTCTGATTAAGACTGATAAATATCGATGAGCGCTTAATGAGATGTCACATCAGAACAAGGCCCTTCCATTTGATCCTGGCAGTGACATCGATGGAGAGGAAAAATGACCTTGACCTGGCAATGTCCTGATGACTATACACACGCATTCTGTAAGATCATTTATCTTACAGTGATAGATTCTTGTACTAATACAAACCTGTGCCAAATTATATATAATAATAATATTTTGGATTGGATTATA
This sequence comes from Hypseleotris bucephala, assembly GCA_036025885.1. Lineage (NCBI taxonomy): Eukaryota > Metazoa > Chordata > Actinopteri > Gobiiformes > Eleotridae > Hypseleotris > Hypseleotris bucephala. Next base: position 1,623 of record JAVQKG010095750.1, read on the forward strand.
TTTTTTTGTGGAAGACAAAGGTACAGTTAGAATATTGATATGTGTCCCAACACAATACATTTTGCAGCCCAAGAACTTAACTGTATGTCTACATGCAAAAACATCACTACTCACCTGACTCTAGTATTTACAGTAAATTAGGGCTTTATCTTGATAACCACAAGAACATCTGACATCTTATCTCTCTGCAGTTCCTCATACCTACTGTCTGCCATACTGTGACTTACACTGAGACTGTCCAGTTTTGACCGTGACCTCCGCCTCACCCCTGCGGTCCTGTGGGCGCAATCCTGTTGAATATTGTTCCCGGGCAGAGCAGCCATGAGACAGAATGAGCATGCAGCTGCACCCAAACACCCAACAATAGACAGCCTGTTCTGGGACAGCAAAAGGCCCTGCATGGTCCCCTTTTTTGGGCAAGGGGGCCATGTGAGCGGGTGGTCAAATATTTTAGGGCTTTTGAATTGGATAATCCTCTGTGATGGGCCTTTGACTTGCCTGTGTTCTCATGTATGTGAAGGCCACATTTTTATGCTCACAATTTACTATGGTTTTACACAGATATTAAGTTGTCAAAATATGTATTCAGAGGCAGTTATTCATGATAGCAGAAACATGTAACACTAGTAATTTAGTTAGCATTTAGTTTGCACTAGCATTTAGCTTGTGTTTGCATTTAGCAAGTACAGTATTATGCTAGTGTATAAGGTTGGTCTTTCTCCTTACTAGCAGCCTGTAGTCTGACCTAGCCATGTACATATTTGTTATTGAGGACTAAAACAACAAGCACTCAGGGTTGGAGGAGAGATCTATCTCTATGAAAATCTCGAAATGTGATTTGAAGCATAAATATTAAATTGTGCTGCTTTAACACACAGGAATTCAAAAAAAGAAAAAAAAGTTATCTAGCAAACCAATTTTAACTTTTTCCAAAATGCTTGGTATGATGAGATCTTCTTCCCACATTGCTTCTGTTTTTCATTTGGTTTCTGAGCTGAAAGTCATTAACCAAAGCAGGAAACAAAGATGTACACAACACACACACACATACACACACACAGACTCTTGCATAGATACTTCTCTGTAGGAAATATTTGCCAATTAGCAACTTGTGAGCTCCGTGTGGTAATTAGGCTTTCCAGTCGGCTGCTGCTGCCTGTGTACAAGCTTATAACCCAGACAGGTCCGGAGCTAAACGCCTCGCTTTTTGTCCGGCAATTATGTCAGGTCCCTGTGTCACCATACAGACGTGACCAATTAGCTGTGCCAAGGCAAAAGTGAAAGACGGGGATTATAGAAGAGGAAGGATGAAGAAGAAGACAGAGGAGGAGTGTGGGGTGCTGCTGGGAAAAACACAGAATAAAAGACCAGCTTTAGAAAGACTTTGCTGATATAAGCGGCTTGAAACAGAGGAGATTTCTCTAGTCTCTTGCTGTATGATCATGTATGGTATTTGACAAGCTATAATAATGCTTTTTGATATTTATGCTAATTCCACCCAAGCAGGGCCTGGGATGATGCCTCAATAAATCCCCTATGATTTATGTGACATATTCTGAAAACATGACTTATGGACAAACAGTCGCACAATGTTACGCAATAGTTTGGCAGCACATAATGTTGGACCATTTTGACAAGGCACCACATAAACAACCAACTACAGTAATGTGCAAATGTTTTAGAGAACTGTTTGTCAATGTCGAATAGATTCATGTTCTGTTGTAAATAAGTCACCAAGAATTCATTCATTGACTTGGATCGACAGGTCCTTGGATTTTACTGTGTCTTACCACTGAAGTAATACAGTATTTGAGTATTGTATCAGCCCTGAATAATCCTCTGTAGATTTCGGCTCTATCCAATACAATAATACTGCTCAATCTAGGGCTGCAGTTTTAATTGGACAGGGAAAAGAAGAAAGAGCCAAGGGACAGGAAGCAAGGGGCAGATGAGGAAGAGTCTGATCTCAGCATCTTTGAAGCCTTTGTAACTTACTGCAAGTGTTGGCTTACTTTCTACAAAGATGAATGTTGATTAATTATGTGTAATTTAATCAATAGTTGCAGCATGTTCAAATAGTCAATTGTAGTAATTTGTAGGCTATATTTTAGTTTTTTATTTATGAATTTAAATTATGAATTTCACGAGGGATTTCTAGAAGTGAAGTCTAGAAGTTTGTTTTGAGAGCATTGTAATTAGGTGAGATGACAGGTGAAATTTAGTCTTTTTAAGTGGATTTCTTTTTTTTTTCGTTTTTAGTAGACCACAGACAGACAAATAGACAGTTTATACTTTCCCGTTCTAAATCTGGCAGATTATTTCAATGCTTGTGGCCTTCTAACTCAGAGCAACAGCCCTAATAACCACACTGACTTTACACATAGCAGGGGCATTAAAAATAGATGAACTGCGGGTAACTTCTCCCAAAGATCAATATCCACTCATCAGCTGCCTGTAGCCATAAAGATGAACGATAGCATTCCAAAAAATAGAATTACGCACAGTGCTACTTTGAATGTCTCCAGGCTGTTCCAAGGCAGCTCTAAACCTGTCTGGAAAAACAACATCAAATCAGAGAGCCAGGATGAGAAATGATCTATGTCTGCACGGTTACCGGTATGATCAATTTTGTGAAAATGCAGATACATTTGAGACTGACATGTTTGGTAAGAGTCAGTATATATCTAAGTAGTTTAAAAATGCTGTCAAATTAATAGAAAACATTTATAAATTCATTTAACCTAGGCTAACTGATAAAAGCCCTTCTATGGACAAATGGTGCCAATTATAGCCATGGCTATACGTTTCTTGAATCTTTCCCTATCAAATAAACAATAAATCAATCAATAAATCTGCATCTATAGGCTTTACAGTTTCTATATGTTTGTCACAGAAAATACTATCCTATCACATTTCTCAATTATTATTAAGGGAGTGAGTTTGTGTTTGCTAATAACATCCTCCTGCATCTGTTGTCATAGTAACACTACACTTGGTTCCCACACCGCATCCAATATTGCTTATGTGCATAAAAAAAAGTCAAGGCCAGGTCACGTTTCTTAAATAATTTAATTGCAAAAAGGGTCATTTAAAAATATGTCTACAAGAATCCATCATTATTTTTAGTAATTTGTTGTTGTGTATGTTTGCATCATTAAATATATCTCAATGCTTTTTGGAGAATAACACTGCACTTTTTTTGATGTGTCCAGCAGCTTGTGGTATCCCTCAGTAAACATTATATTGTGAAAATCAACCAAAACACTGGGCTTGTTAGAGAAGTCAGACAGCTGCTGTATATGTGATAATGAAAAAGCAGTGTTAAGTGAAGTCATGGAAACAGCATGTCTGGAGATTAGTAGTGATTACAACATGACAAAAAGAGGTTAAGGAATGTTAGAACAAGTTTGTATTGGCACACAAAGACATAACTGACAAGACAGTTTATATCTATCTCGATAAAAGCTGTTTCATATCCAGAATCTTTCTTGTAATACTTCTACATTTCGTCCCCAAAGACTATATGCTTCTTTCTTCAGTGCAAAAAAAAGGTTAAAATTTTAAACACCCCCATGAATGTGTGGGAGACTCTTTGGGAAGATGAATTGTTTGCTGTTGATGTGTTGGCAGCATAATCATTTAAAGATGTGCAACAGTGCCAGTGGAGCTCATCACTCATGCCCGGTTAGGTTCTGGTGAAAACAACTGCAGACCATGTGCACTTCATCAATAGTTCATGGAAGCTGCCGTTTCTCATAAGCGAATTTACCATATGATACTGCTTAGCCCCTTCTCTGCGTGGGCCCATCTTTGTTTTATCAGCTATTTGTGATGTATGGTTCACAGCAGCGGGTAGCCTATTCAGGAAGTTAAAATGCAAAAGCCAGGGAAATGCAGAAAGTTATTGATATTCCTGGAAGACGTTTGTTTTGGCCTATAAGATAACTTAGACAAAATGTAACTCACGCAATGGGACATTTTTCATCTGGGACAATTAAAGCAAGTATCTCAGGTAGTGGATGTAAAAATGAAAATGCAGAATATTTTGTTTATTTGGAAAAGTAAAGGATGCTTACAGATTTTGCTATGTTTGTCATTGAACAGCTTTAACCTTACTAAGACTATATTGACAAAAAATATGGGATTTGTTAATAAGACTAAACCAACTGTTTAGTAACGCAGCTGCTATCATTTAGGAGAGGGGGGTCGGCCTCCGTGCCGGGCTGTTGATCCTACTATGTCCCAATCATGCAGCAGTCTGAGCAGAGACACCATGATTGCAGGCCAGACAGGAAATTAAGCTAGATAATGATAGGTCAGCCTGTCGTATGTCTATCCTGACAATGCCAGATCGGCTTCTGTGGAAACTGAGCTGACATGCGAAGTCCAAAAGGTTTCTCTACTTGACGGTGCAGGATTTTTTTTTGATGAGATGGAAAAAAAAGTGGTGGGCCCAGTGAAAGAGCTCTGCCTCTAGGCCTATTCTAATGATTGGCAGGGAAGTTGACAAGTCTGACACAGCACTATGTCAAGGTTTTACAACTCTTTAACAGCTATGCTATTTAAGACAAGCGAGCTGCATTATGAATGATTGGAAATATAACACACCAGAGACTGATGAACCTTATTACCTGACATGTTTAAGGTGTCTGGAAGACAATTATTGATGGAGGCCCAGTGCTTTGGGAAAAAGGGTCAAAGAAGGCAAATTCCTATTTCAGGTGTAATCTAAAAGGTGTTATACACATGACTTGTATGCCAATTCTACTATGTTTCATGGTTGTATTAAATCTAAATCATCTGTGGTTGAGCCATCGATTTTCACCTAAAAGTTTGTACCTTTCTATAAGAAACCACACTTTGCTGCTACATTCCATCTCTTGCATTGGGTTTTTAAAATAACGTAACATTTCCCCTTTAAACACAAATACACACAGGGAGCAAAAGGTAATTACAGGTTTGGTACGAGTGGTGTAGTATGATTCTGTCTCTAAGTTTTTGCTCTGTGTTATGTTGATTTCACTCCAACTCAAACATTTCACAACACCTGTTTTTTTTTTTCAAAACACAGATTTTCTTTTGTTATTTATCATATTTTTGTTACAAAACATTTACAGGCTGTTTAGAACAACAACAAAAATACAATATCCAATTTATATGTCATTTCTTTAGTTTTAATGAGAATCTTTTTGAAATTCCTCTCGCTTCTGATTGTTCCATCGTCCCAAATGGCCAAAGGTCCATCTGGTGCAGGGAAGGGACTGGAGGGTGAGGTACAAATAAATACATAGGGCAGGATGAAATTAAAACAGAAAATTCTGATTATTCTAAATCCAGGTAATAGTAAGTAGAAAGTAAGTTGTCCGTCATGTTTCTCTCAGTTTCAGTATGATGCATACATATATCAATATATATGTGTGGAAGTCCAATGTTCTTTTTAATTCAATAAAAAAGTTTAACAGTTGTCCACAGAATATAGCGTCATTTTTGCTCCATGTCACGGATCAGTTCATGCGTTAATTCTCCACATTGGCAAATAGCGGAAGCTGTATGGTACAGTATATTTGTGTGCAACTTACACACTCTCAAATCCACTCACACTTATTTATCACCAATCATTCACACACACATGTACACACTCGGTACAAAAACACACACAAAAGGCCAAGTGGTCTGTCTACTGTGTTACACAGTCCCTTGTGTACCCATTATCACAATAAGTGTCCATTAGGGGTTGACCAGTCCATTTAAAGTCACAAATCTCCAAAAAGATGTGTAAAAAAATGAAAATGGAACAAAAATGTGTGAGGACAAAAGAAAGCGTTGTGAAGAAACACAGAAACAGTAAATTAAGATGATCCCAGCTAAGACCTGAGTCACTTCAGGTCATGGTGAGGACATGTGGAGATGTAGCAGCCAAAACAAGTCTCAAACATGGCTGCTGTCCTTTCACCCTCTGACCTGTGTCATGTTGGCCCAAACCCAATTCAATTCTTCATCCCCAGCAAGTGCCCTTTTGGATAACACACCTTCAATATGAAGATGGAAAATAACACATATGTGCATTTAAAAAAGGAAAGTTAAAAAACATCTGGGAATATATTCCTTGTTTGGGTCAAAAACACCTCTCCTCTGATTTGTGTTTATGGGAGTTTCAGCTCACGCTCACCTCCATCTCAGATGGGTTTGCTGGCTCTTGCACAAAGACGGGGTTAAGGCCAACCACACTAGAACATGGAAGTCCATTCAACTCTGGAAGTACTGTCGTGAGGCCTGGGCAAGTTTTCTTTGTTAAAAAAAAAGCATAACATACAAGTTCTTGTTGGATGAAAAAGGTGAAATGGCAAATTACAAAAAGAAAAAATTGTGAAGTGGTATTGAAAAAGGAGAAAAGACTAGTCAGAGGCACTGCAAGCCTGTTGTATTGTGTCTAATTGGAAGAGATGGGTCAGGCAGCTAGGGCTTTCCAATGGCTCTCTATGGCACAGTTCATCCCCTGGTGTCTGTCTGTCCTTTGACTGGATCAGTCTGTGTGTACCATAGGTGCTCACACTTGAACAGGAAGTGTCTGGTTCATCTGTAGTCTCATGTCCTGAATGCTACCAAGAATCTTCTTCTGGTGTCCAGCTAGCGTCACGCCTATCCTCAACAAATCCCTGCAAGACAAAAGAGGTGGTTTAGTCACAAAGCAAATAAGTGAACAAGCATAAGTACAATTTTCACTTTCACTTGTAAGTATGTACAAGATAACAGGTACAGATAGGACCTTGGCCATAAAATGAGCGTGTTGTGGATATGTCAACAGAACAAGGACACTCATGTAAACGCAGTGAATAGCGGCTAATGCAGAATATGTTCGTTGCCTGGCAGTTGTCAAAAAGCTATAATGTTATGGTTAATAATTAACGGAGCTGTTTGCCACTGTTTGGCTTTAGACCGACAGCAGCTTTTTGGATGCTTGATTGAGAAAGAAGAAAGAAGAAGAACACAAAAAACATTTACAATAATAATGTGTCTTTTTAAAAAGTATTTTCTGTGGTTTTTATTTTGTTGTGCAGTTAATATATAACCCCAACTCTTGTTCTTGGTTATGTTTTCTGCAAGCAAAAACCTTGTTCAACATATTATACATGTCTAAATATAACATTTCCAATGCAATTATGGTACTTAAATCTTTGGTGGTTGGTGTATGGGAAAAAATACAGAAACATTAACATACTATATAAAATGTCTTGGGAGTGTTACACCTATGTTGGGAGTCATTAGTCAGACTTCATAATCTAATCATGGAGACTTTGTTTAGTTTAACACCATGCTTTTCTGCTCACTTGTTTGATTTCCCCGGTTGATATCTGAGCAAAAATCGTCTGGCGTCTTGGTCTGGGCGAATTAACTGATTGTTGGTGTACTGCCACAGTCTGCATCTTTCCCATTCAGTCACACTCACACACACAAACACCCACATGCATACACACACACACACAAACACACACATACACACTGGATAATCTAATATTACATGTGACTGCCCTGAACCCTGCCTCCTTCAATGACAGACAGTCTCTTTCAATGTCAACTCCAAACAAATACACAAACGGTCACAACATTCATACACTGTAAATATGCTTTGTTAACCTGACTTGACAAAACTTAGGAAACCAGTTCCTCAAAAATATGTTGTAAGTATGATTGCCTCACATAGACAACTAAAGGTTTACTTAACAGGGGTATGCACTGATTTAATTAAGGTGTCAAAAATTGCCACAGTGAATGAATATGAGAGTGAATACTTGTATATTCGTCTACAGTTTGGCCCTGCCCTGACCACAGTCCAGGATTTTCTCAAGTATAATTTTGGATTTTTAAGACAATAATTTCCCTTGATTTGCTGAAGTAAGGTTAACCTGTTCACTTTTACAGTGCATAAAATCTGCATATTCCAGCCTCTCCACAAAGCCAATAATAAATAACAATAAATTATGTTTTTCTTTTTTTAAGCGTCCCATCAGTGCAGCAATGGAGGATGAAATGATAATAGATGGGGACCATTAGAGGAATTACTGGCCATTAAGGGCAACAGAGAGCCACAGTACAGCACACCTGTCAGCCTGTTCAAATTGAAACAAATTACCCCCGCCTCCACCGCCTATTATACAGCTAATGAGCATGATTTATTTATCATTATGGTTCTAATTCATTCATTTGATCATCACTGGACTCCAATTTGCCCAAGGATTCCATTACATCATTTCCTGTTTGTAAACACACCGGGAAATAGTAAAGAAATCAAGGTCCACCAATGACTGCAGTCGAGGAAACCAGTAGTGTCATTAGCAATGATTATGACTTGTTAGCATCCTTATTACCAAAACCTTTCCACTGCACTGAACACCTGATTGTAGCTCCTTGGAAACCCTATTGGAGTAGCCTGTTCCGGATAAAGATGTTTATAATTTGTATAAAGAATATATTTTAACCTTTTTGTCATCAGCCTTAAGTTATCCATATGTCTATTTAATTCTCACATAGTCAATCTATATAAGACTAATTAAACTCAGCGACCACATCACTTTAGGTCTAATTAGCTCTGTAACCCAACCCAGTGCACCCTCTCAAACTCACTCTGCTGTCATCTGGGCCACCAGATCAAACGACGCAAATCCGGCGTTCACAAAGTTGTCACGATAACGGCTCATCTTGATAGCGTCCAGCCAGTCCCCAACAGTGGTGAAAGTGGTATAGTCGGGCACACAGCGGTCGAGCAAGGGCTGAGAGACCCTACAATAATAAGGGGAGATATAGGAGGGTAGAGAGAGAAAGAGAGAGGTTAAGGTCTTGTGTCTCTGCCAGGCCAACCTCCGCACCAAACGCCCCAGCTGAGTGCCACCTCTCCCCCTCTCCTCTTCCCTTCTCACCTCCTCATCTGCCTGTGTAAGAAGCTGTGTGCAGGGGGCGGGGTTGTCAGGTGGGGGGGGCACTTTTGTTTTTGTGAGGACTGGCTGGAGGCTGGTGACATGAGGTGTGCCCATTCATAGACATAAATAAAATGAAACATAAAATGTACAACAATTCAAAGAAATGTTGTGCAACTGTTCTTATATTTACCACTAATAAATGTATTAAAAATGTTTATTTTCAATTTTACAAGATAGGGCTGCAAGTGACAGTCACGTAAGTGTTACACACAAATAAATGGCATGGTTTGTGAAAGCAGGCAATATGCTCTTACTGGCTACTGGTTTAAGGACAAGATGATTCATGCAAGGCATTCCCACAGAGGAAAGTCTTTTGGGAAAAACAAATGTAAAAATATCTATGTAAACACAGTTGTACGTGGTTACCTCCTGTGTGCGGTAGGAATCTTGCCTCACCGACCAAAATATGTCAGCAACAAATGGTCATACTGTTTTCCAAATATCTAACACTTAAATGTTTAGATGGTATGGTAATGGAAACTTAAAGGTACTTAGCATGTTTTGTACACCTGTTGACAAGTCCAAAAGACTTTTCCTATTAAACAGCCCATTCTACTTTGATCATGGCTCAAGATAGTGAGGCCACCATGAAAGTTTTAATAAGACTGTGCTATAAGCAAGACCAGAACAGCCTGGGTTAACAATCTAGAGGTGGAGGAGGCACAGAGGCCAAAGGGAGGTGTCCATAGAGAAAGAGCACTACTGTCTTTCTGCTGTGCTCTGCTGATCCTGTCATCCTTTTTGATGGCATTAGATTCATTAACAATTTAAAGAGAAAGGACGGTAAAAAAAGAAAAAACCCAGACAGAGGCTAGAGTTAATAACAGTGATACAGAGGCTCCATTGAGTGGTGTAGATGGAGGGATTTTTAATAAGGCCTGTGCTGGGGAGACCATAGCCCCGCAGGCAGTTGTTAACGCAAAACTCTGGCTTCTCTTAATAGAGTATTGTTAGGCATCTTTCTATAAAGTTGACTTCAAAAGGGTCCAGACAGTTGCTGGCCACATGTGAGCCTCAAGCAGAAGCACAGCAGGGAGTGGTGCAGAAATGTATAGGAGTGAGACAGACCAGGCTAGAAATCTTTTATAGCTATGTATTCAAGTCCAATTACTTTTCCTATTTTTCTTGATTCTGTAATGTTATTATGTATATTTTTGATCTATGGAACTATACAGTGTGTGTACTTTGTCAAGTGTAGAAGTAAATGCAAGACTTACTACTAATCAACCTAGTAGCCAAATTATTTTTTTGCCTAATAAATCACTCTTACTACACAGTTTCATAGTTTAGTCAAACCATTGGAAAGAGTACAGACAGGATACAAGCACTGCAGCCTTTATATTCTGTACTTATCTAGGTCTACCATGTATGATACTTTTGGTATGTTTCCAAATATGCAGTTCAAAGATACACTCTTCACTCCTCAATGGCAGCTAGGACACTCCAGCAGGAGGCCGTCTCACTGCTGGCCCGTTTAAAATCTTGTTAGAGGCTAATTAAAAGGCGCTACCAACTCTTTTTTGCATTGCTGTAATCGAACTAATTAACTGTGGGCTTAATCTTCTAAAGAACGTCACTCCAGCAGCCAACCGAGATCCCAGCTTTCCTCCGGAGCCTGAGCCAGGATTGTCTGGAGCCCTCCCTCAAGACACAAAGACCCTGATGGCACCATGGATAGGTAGGTCAGCTCCCTCTAATTCAGTCTGCCACCTCAATACCCTCCAAGAAACAGTTTGAAGAGGAAGCTAAATGTAGATGTCATATCATCAGGGATCTTCAAGTTTGTGGTAGAAAGTAAAAATGGTAGCATAGTATGTTTCATTAAGGCCCCTTCAAGTTCCTTAATTTTATAGAAACTTGTAATATATTTGTGATCCAATCTGTGTAATTGAGCGTATTTAACCTACCTAAATAAACTCAACAAGACTGTTAAGAAACTCCCACACAATCCAACACATTTACTAATAACCAATTTAATGAAGCACACAAGGTTTCTATGAGGTATACCATTTGTCAAGTTAAACTTTTCCCTGGTCTGCATAGGATCCTAATTAGTGTAGCAAAACTTGTAAATTCTTATTGTTGCTTACCCAGAGGACTGTGTGCTGTTGGTGACTACTTTGAGGCTGGCTGCGTTGCGGATTAGCTTATCCAGTGTTGCCACAATTTGTGTGAACTTGGGTCGTAAGTTCCTTTCTTTGACCCAGCAGTCTAACATGAGCTGGTGTAGTGCTGTGGGGCAGTCCATCGGAGGAGGCAGTCGATAGTCCTGCTCCACTGCATTTATCACCTGAGGAGGGATAGAAGAGGAACCACAATTATTTCCAAATCATTAGGAATAGTCAAAGACAGGACCAGATGTCACATTCTGGGGGCAAGTTAGAAAAGAATAAATACTAACATTGGTAAGAAAAATGAACCCTGAACACTTACATCTTGATTGCTCATGTCCCAATATGGCCGCTCCCCGTACGACATCACTTCCCACATGACGATCCCGTAGCTCCACACATCACTGGCTGAGGTGAATTTCCTATACGCGATGGCCTCGGGGGCCGTCCAGCGGATGGGGATCTTTCCTCCCTGTGGATATGCGAATGAGTAGGTGAGCATGAAATACTGGAGGGATGGAGCACAAACACAAATCACACACACATACAAGAGGGAAGAGAGAGGGTGAGAAACAGTCCAAGGCAAACATTGGAGTAGAACACAAGGGTACATGCTGCCACACTGTCACATATGCACGGGTTAGTAACGCTTACAAACATGATATGCACAGATGTATGAACGGTTAATGGACTACACATTATACTGTATTTTAACTTCATACAAACAATACAGTTTAAAAATTTTTTAAATAGATGTGTGACAGTTGGCTAGGTTAGACATCTATTTCAGTAGAGTTAGTTCTGCCTGTATTAGGATTAAAAACCCATGCATCTAAGAAATTACTAAACTACTATTGTTTGAATCCTCACCAGTGAGCTTGTGTAGGTGGGATCTGTTGGGTCATCTTCGAGGAAGCGTGACAGGCCAAAGTCAGAAACCTTGCACACTAGATTACTGTTGACCAGGATGTTGCGTGCAGCCAGGTCTCTGTGCACATAGTTCATATCTGACAAATACTTCATGCCTGCTGCAATACCCCGCAGCATGCCTACGAGCTGGATGACTGTGAACTGACCATCATTGAGCTGCAAAGGAACAACAAACACACATGAAACAATTGTGTTGGTTTATCATTTAACTAATTTAAAAAGTATTCCTCAAAAAGAATGCATGGCGAATAATTACATGCAGTGAATCTTTTAATAATGGTAACTACTACACTCTCTGGCCAATTTATTAGGTAGACCCAGAACAGAAATTGCCCTCTGTAATAGCACATCGAATGCAAATTGTTTGTGCATTTGGAGATGAAGTTTCTATCACTTCCAGGAAACATTAACATAATAGACTATTAATATAATATCATAAATTTGTCATTTGCTTACCCTTAGAAAAGAGTCCAGCGCCCCATTCTCCATGAACTCCGTCACAATCATGACTGGCCTACTTTTGGTCACCACTCCCTCAAGTCTGATAATGTTAGGATGGTCAAACTGTCCCATGATGGATGCCTCGGACAGGAAGTCTCTCCTCTGGCGGTCGGTGTAGCCCACCTTCAGAGTCTTGATAGCTACGATAATCTCCCGTCGCCCCGGCAACTTGAGGCGACCGCGGCACACTTCTCCAAACTCTCCTGTGATAGAGCCCATGGTGGGGGCAGGAAGTAGAGGAAAAATGGACAGATAGAGAGATATAGAGGAATAGAAGGTAATGATGGAGAAGTGAAAAGGAAAGTGGGGGGAAAAGAGGGGACAGTTAACTGGTTAGAACCAAGGAGCCAGGGCAGGGTATAGCAGGAAGGCTGGGGGTATTCAAGGGGGGACTGCGAAAATAAGCCAGGACTCTAGGCCATTGTCAAAAGTGATGATGGTGATAGGATAGGGACATACTGTGGAAGGTACTGTGCTTGTTAGGCTACATATCAAATGAAACAGAATGACTGGCATGACATGAGGCAAAAGTGATGGCATGTGGGATTGTTTAGTGGCAAAAAGCGTGATAAAAGTAAGTAAAAAAAACTAAAAAATAAATAAATAAAAGGATGCTAAGCAAGCGGCAAAAGGGGGAAAGATGGGCGATTGGGAGACTATGCTTCGGAGTGGCTTGAAAAGCGAGCACAGGAAGAAGACAGAGGTGGCGAGAGCAGCTTCGGAGTTTTGGGAGTCGAGTTTTTACGTTTAGAGTCTATTCACCAAGCGTGTGCAATAGTGCGAGAGGATTATGACATGGCAACAATACGGATGATAGACAGTGATTGGGATCGAGAAAGGTGACGATGAAGCAATGAATGGATTGATTTAGGGGAGGGGTATAGAGCAGAGGGAGGGGGGACAAGGGGAGACAGGGGTTGAGGACTTGTCACTTTTTTAAGGCGAATGCTGGGAAGCGACGGGTGTTTTCAAGTAGCAGCAGTAGTAGCCTCAGTAGTGGTAGAAGAGCTTTCGTAGTAGAAGTATTGGTAGTAGCAGAAGCAGAAGTAGTAGTTTGGGAATCCCGTCTCTGCCTTCACAATGGCCTCAGATACATGTCTAACAACTCAACATCCTGCAGCTTATGAGCAAAGATGTTACTAACAATAACTCAAATACAAAAGGCATAAAGTACTCAAAAGGGATACATCCAGTCAACACTGCACAAAATATATTATGTGCAAGGTTCAATATTAAGTGAACTGAGTAGGGAAAGAAATAGACAATCCTGGACTGGAAGGTTGTGAAACAGGTTGTGTTCACAGGATGGTATTGACTTGTAATGTGACACCCAGATGCATACAGGCCAAAATCTTGCATGTTATTTCATCACTTCAAACAATCACATGGGCTAATGGCTCTTTTTTTGTTCCACCAAGCTGATGAAGCACTTGTTCCTCCTCTCTAAAACTAGCCTTGTCATAGTCATAAGAAAAATACTGCAAGGTTGCGAACCCAAAACAATAATATTCAGTACTTGTGGATTTTGAGTTTGCATGCCTTTTGAAAATAGTTTTCAAAACATGAACACAATCTATTACTGAGTTGGATTTTCTTGGTTATAGTTTTTGGTACTGGTTGTTCATACATTTAATTAAATCCATTCTACCACATCTTACCATTCCAGGATTGGACTCTATTTTTTAACAGATGTGAGAAAAAAAAAAAACACTTTTCCACACATAAGGTAAAGTACTACTTCCTATGCACAAGGCATAGTAAGCAAAGGGGTGCTACTATACCACTGGGAGTTAGGCTAACTCAAAGACTAGAAACCGAACACCTACTAAACACAGGACAGTGTTGACGACTAGTAGTAAAGGGTATTCCTAGCAGGTGACAGGTGAAGGCATAGGAGGAGGGGCGAGATGAGGACTAGCGATGAATTGAGATAAAGTACCGCTTGGAGTGAAGTCCTCTAACGGTATGGCCTGGAGGTGACTAGCAGTCTTCCCCCTGTAGCTCAGGAGCTTGGGTGGGTTACCTGCGCCGATGACCTCCTCGATCTTCACGCAGGAAACATCGATCTCCTTGGCGAACTCGCGCACAGCCTCGTTCGGGTCCTCGTACGTGAAGGGGTCAATGTAAACTTTCATGCCCGGCGTTACTATGGGGGATTCAGTAGCAAAAATAGGGAAAGTGAATCGATGCGGCCAAACAAAACAGAAGAATATGAATCTCAACATGTTGTAGTAGTTTTAGCTCTATATTCTATACATGTGAAACACAATAATTATATTAGCTTTAAATGCAGAAGACATTATGTGTAGAATTTCAATACAAATGGATCATTCTAGTTTAGGGACTCACTGTATTGCTGCAGTTTCTCTGTGTACTCTGACTCGGAGCCATTTCTCTGCTTCCTATTGAGAAGGTTTGAAAACAAAGAATGAATAACTTTGACTCCACGCAGCATGGAGCAAATAAACAAAGGCATCAAAAGAAAACTGAACATGGCTCATTTCTGCAGAGTAGCATCTCGGTGAGCACAATGTGTCTTTTTGCAGTGGAGGCATGAAAGTAAATAAAGCCTGCATCAATGCTCAGTGCAGAATCACTTATATGTAGGAGTGGACTATAGGAAAAGCCCAAAAAAGATGATGATATCGAAAGCAGACTTCATTCAGTACAATATTACAGCTATTTTAATTTATATACCCTGTAATTTAGCGTATTTTACTCTGTATTGAGTGCAAACCAGTCAAGGGTGTACCAATAATAACAGTAAGAGGGGGTGGGTTTTTGAAATTACATGTTAATGCGTTTCCTTTGTTGTCTAACCAGTATCCAGGGCAATAATACCCGATGGTGATTTGCATCTCATTTCAAATTCTAATTTACTTTCCGGAATATGCCGATTCTGTGTTTTGTAGTATAACTGTTTGCTTCTGTGGCAGTCAGAGTAGTGGATAAACCAAGGTGGTGTGAAAATAGTAGGAGAAGAAAAGGGGCGCATTATTATTCAGTGTAGCATGACCGCAGTGCCCACGCCTGTCAGCCACTGCCTGGACTGGCTTGTGGTGGAGACCCAGTGGGCACTAGTCAGATCTGGGTGCTACACATACATTGGATATTCACAAGGTGGACACTCACACTGCATTCTGACAACTGAGAGCTGTGGGGATAAACTAAAGTATTCAGAACTTGCCGATGAAATGTCAGGTTTTGAGCAGTGGGACGCATCTTCAGTCAATTGAGCCCAGCAGACAGGGCAGCATCTGGGCTCTTTGTGTTCAGAAAAGTTGATTGTGAGCACAGGGCCGTAAGGGCAAGTCTATCAGGCCTAACATCTGCTCCATCCACCATGCTGTGTCCAGTGAGGGCGAAACATTTTGGCCAAGGATGTTTACTATTCACACATTCTCAGAGCTAATCTTGCATTCAGCAGCTTCACAGGTGCCAGAGAAATCTACTGAAACTTTTCTAAGGTGACTGCAAATAAAGTCGACATTTGAGGAAACAACAACAGTATATTTTCTAGTTTTTGTCCTTGTTGTTAGCTCACTTTTTGTTGCCTTTTTTGTCTATTTGAATCTTACACAATCTTGCACTATACAGTATATAGTTGCTATATGTATTTTCTGACCTTAGGCAGACGATGGCAATAACCACAACAGCAATGATGAAGACGAAGGTAGCGGTGATGGATCCTACAATGAGCGGCCACAGTTCTTGCCATGTCTTTGGTGGGTCAGCTGAAAAATAAAAAAGCAATATTTACTATTAAAAAATTATACTTTGACATCCCCAAGAGTGCTCTGCTCTGATAGACTGCCAAATTCTGCTGCTTTCTTTGCTATATAAAAATAAATAAGAAAACCATCAGCTGAGGCACCATATCTGAGTTCAGAACTAATTTAAAATGAACAGATAGATATCTTCTTTTAAATAATGCATTTAGCTTGATGTCATTGCTTAGTAATGAATACAGATAATGAGCTAAACTGAACCTGATCTGAATATTTGCTAAATCTTTTTTGGGTGAACTGCTGAAAAGACCAAATATTCAAATATAAATAATGCATAGACATACTTTGAAGATTGGTGCTGAAGTCAGCTGGACTGCTGTATCGGCCATATCCCGCAACCGTTCTGGCACGGACTTGTACCACGTATGGAGTACCAGCTTTGAGGCCTTCAATGCGAGCGTTGCTTCTTTGGGCAGTCATGGTGTGGGCAATAGCTTCTCCTTGATCCTAAGAAGGCAAAATATTTGCTTCAATATACACAGACGAATTCTTTAGCTTTGTGCCCCTAGGAAGAGGAAACTTCAACTTAAGAGTATAAGGAGAAAACAAAGGTAGCATTATAGCAGTACAAAGCATAATGAAAACATAAAACGTCTAGATAGGGAGGCAGAGGTAAAGCTAATTAGGGGAATGCGATCACACAGGCACACAAGAAGAAAAATGCAAGGAATTTTCACTGCTACTGTTGTTATCTGCAGAGACATTGTTTCCTAAGAGCAACATAAATAAAACCAGACCAGAATTAATGAACTAAATTGAACTAACTAACATTGCTGCTTACCTTTTCATGGTACTTGATTTCATAATCAAGAATAATTCCATTGGGCTTATCTGGAGGCACCCAGGACAAGCTCATGGTACTAGCCGTGGCCGCCATCAGGTGAACTGTGGGTACTGCAGAGGGAGCTGCACGAGACCAAACAAACACACGACATTTGGTTTAGATGTATTTCCCATGGTGCACTTTTTCATAGTCTATGCCCTTTGTCTGCCTATAGAAGCGAGTTTTGATTCAGCCTTTGTAAGGCGTATGTCCAATAGTTAGTATGCAGAACCATATCCCACTAATGCTCAAATTGTCCCTCCAGGAGTCCTTGGGGAGGCTGGAGCAATGTCCAATTCTCTGGCGACATGAGAATAGAGGGGCAAAAACTGATAAACAATCTCTGGTACATTCAGTTACCCTCAGTGGGGACCAGCTGTAGGCTACCACACACATACTGATGTAGATAGAACCCATATTTTACTCTATGTGTTTGTACCATTGCTATAGTGAAAAATATAGGAGCAGTACCATACCTGTTATATTGGTCTAAATTGCCACTGTGAAAATGGAGACTGTATGCCCATGTGTGTATGTCTGTTTATGTAATTATATCGGCTAAACGCGAGAATCGCGTTCGCACAGTGACCCGGGCCAGGGTCTATTTAATGGACATATGCAAATTATCACGGTTGAATAAGAAATGCCTTTATAGCGCCACCATGTTGTTGATCCCTATGGGACTCTGGATACACTTAAGATGTCGGAGAGCTATCAAACTTGGTACAGTGATGGAATTGGATTGAAATTTGGAAGTCAGATATATTTGACAGACTCTAACTTGCACATACTTTGCCCGATTATGAATCAAACTTGAAACATCACATTGGCCAACGCCTCTGACCGCACCTGACCAATAAGATGGCAGTTACCTCAATAGCGCCACCTTTGGACTGAATAAAGAATGTAATTTTGGAGAAATTTACAAAACCTGGCAAAAGCATTCAAATCCCCCCCAAGCGTATCCTGTTGTTGTGTCCCTGGGCAAGACACTTAACCCACCTTGCCTATGAATGAGTGTGTTAGTGTGCCTGTATGATTGTGGTGGTCAGAAGGTTTACATGGTACCATCGAGCCTTCACACAGAAAAATGCGCTGTGATCTGCTCCCCTCTAACAATAAGAAAAACAGTTTTCTAGATCTCGCTTGATGCGGTCCTCGTCTAATTGGCTCCAAGTCTCTCCAAGGGTGTAGTTCCGACACCGATAGGTTGCTGGATCGTTGACGTCATCTTTTCCTAAATGGCCTAATGTTGACACTAGCTAGCCCAGAAAATAGTTTATCTTTTAAGGATATGACCCGGCCAAGAAACAGGGAGTGAAACAAGGAATCAATCTTGCACCCTCAAAGGAGTTCACAAATCACATCTTAACTGAAGCTTGCTGTAAGGCTTTGTGTGATATAAGCGTTAGACCTATCATGAGGATTGGGCTTTGGCGGTCTATATACAGCAGCTAGAATTGTAGGTATTTGTCCATTTATTTGAATAGCAATTGATTCAAATGAGCTGTGAGCAGGGACAGTGACAGACAAGATTTTGTACTTCTCGCTGTAAATTATCGCGAGACCTCCTCCGCGACCAGAGGAACGGGGTTGACAGACGTAAACAAACCCAGGTGGTGTAGTTTCATTGAGGTCTGCAAACTCGTTGGGACGCTGCCATATCTCCTCGCCAAGGAGAGGAAATCCAGCTTGTGGTCAGTCAGAAGATCCTGGACTAACGGATCCAGACACTCTCCTATAGCACCTCAGACATACTTCTGATGTTCAGTCTCTGTGCTGTTTTATTACAAACACATTCTGTATACGGAGTAAAGTCTTGTCCTCAGCTGAGCCTCATGCGGCAGTATGCCTTACGCGTTTTATTTTTGTGGGGGGTCAGATTGTATAAAAAGGGGGCGTTTTGGCTCACCTGACCCTCTCACCTCTGATGTCACGTCTCGTTGCCCTGGGCTGGGGCTGCAGCTCTGTCATGGTAGTGAATGTTTGCCCATTCATGGCATAAAACCAGGCAAATAGCACATAATCATCATGCGTCCTCGGTAAGTTAATGTTTTCCGCACATTTGTAGCTATTTGTTGAAGGTGCCCTAAGACACAGTTTTATTTGTAGTGCTGGCTTCAGGTCCCCCGAGTTCGGCATGCAGGTGTGTTTACCTGTCGTCCATGTTGACGTGACATGGTGTGTCCGTGTCTGGCATGAGGCGTGCAAGCCGGCCTTGCCGTGGTGAGGGCAATGCGTCCTTGCATCCACGGTATGTGTGACCATTGCGCTCTGCTACTCCACGTTATCTAGTCTTGTGTAGCCAGCTAAACTCTTTTTCTTATCCATAGGGTTCCCTTCAGCTTCCCAGCTTTCCTTTGGTGTTCCGTGTGGGGCCTTACTGGTGACCAACCGCGATTTGTACCTTTATTTGTGTGGGGTGCGAACTAAAATAAACTGAACTAATCTAAATTTAGGCGTCGGGCGCTCCCTAGTGACTGTTACTCCACCTCAAGTAAAACTAAGGTCTTGCTCGCCGACAGAGGCGCTGGTTTACCAGAGCGGCTGTAATTTCTTTACCACAGACTGTCCATATGTAATGTCACTACACTACACTACACGTGGCTGTGAATGAATGTTATAACCTTTTCTTTTAAAATATGAAATAGAAACTAATGAATAAATTAAATATAAAGTAAATATCGTCTCTATCCACAGTTAAGCAAATTTGTGCGCCTTTATGGGTATTTTAGTGGTCCTAATATTTTATTCACTATTCTATAAGTTAACCCCCCTACTTTGCTACACTCATACTGACAGATTGGATGTGTGTGTTCACTGGTGGTTTGAGTGCGTCTCAGGAGAAATATTCACGTTGACAGAGATCCAGTCAATGTAAGCTAGAAGTTCATAAAAGTGCTACAGAGAAACTTTCCCGCTGATGTCCTCCTGCTAAATGAATTTGGATGGCATAATATAAATCTCCCAGTTTAAAACCAGCAGTCACAGGGAGCT
>JAVQKG010095767.1:0-16177 GCA_036025885.1 Hypseleotris bucephala
GGAGGGACCATGTCTCTCGGCTGGCCTGGGAATGCCTCGGAGAGCTGGAGGAAGTGTCTGGGGAGAGGGAAGTCTGGGCGTCCCTGCTTAGACTGCTGCCTCCGCGACCCGGCCCCGGACAAGCGGAAGAAAATGGATGGATGGATAAAGAATGCTCAATAGCACCCCATGTTTTTGACCCCTATGGGACTCTGAACACATTTACTTGGTCAGAAAAGAATGAAACTTGGTACACTTGGTACTCTTAATTGCTTGTTAACAATATAAAAACCCCTAGAAATCACAACTTCTCTGATTAAGGTGGCCTAGTTTTAAATATACAACAGCTATTGCCATTAAATGTAGCAAAAATCATTAGTGATGCTTGTGAAATTAATGAAAACATAATTTTTACATCTTTTTTTACTACAGTTTTTGCTGTGTTGTTTGATGTTACATTTCTATAAAATCATATAAATCATGTAAAAGACTCAAGAGCAACTTCTCAGTTAATCTGTTAAAGGATGCATTTGTGCTGCGCCTCAAATATTTCCGCCTGAGCCTCAGAAGTGTCATAACTACAGAGGAGTGTGTGTGAATCTACCTTCCACTCAAAGCTGTCCTCCAGTCTGTAGCGGATCTGATATTTGGCCTGAAACAGGATGTCCTTGAGTTCAGGAGGACTGGCCCAGCGCACTGTCAGCTGGTCATCCAAGTCCCCCACTCGACTGACCTGCACATTAGCCGGGGGGTCGGTAGTCACTGTACATACAACAGAAGACAAACAATTAACATTTGTACAAAATCATTATGAAGATTTTTTTTTACTGAAAGTAGATGCACTAGCAAGCTTTTTTAGATAGTTAGGCGACGTATTAAGATATTAATACTACTAGCCAGTCACATAGCATCTAGCCCTAAGATATCAAAAAGACAGACCCACTGAACCCAATTTAACCAAAAATTAAAAGGTAGAAGATATTTAAGTGAATGGGGAATGGGCTGGTCCAAGACTTTAAAAACAAATTATCTCTACCAATTTTCTTATACAACTATCTCAGATACCGGGAGTGTATTGTTAGTATAAGGCGTTCCTCATAAAGTGACCAGCAGTGATGGATTAATGCTGCCAATCTGACCCTAGCCAGATGTTATATTGCAGACTACTGGCTTTAAAACAGCTTAGTCAGTGGTTCCTGTTTAACAATAACCACAGTCAGTAAAAAATACAACTTTTACCTACTGCAATAAAATCTGCAAACGCATCAAAGCCTTACTGGAAGCACAGACAAAGGGACATATTGTAAAAGGTGGCATGAGAAAAAAGAGAAGAAAGAGAACTATTAAAATGTCTTGTAAAAGTGTTTCCTGTTTGTACAACCAGGACAAACTCTAGACTTTACAAGAGACTTGCATCTGTGCTTTTAATTCCCTCTAATTGATATTCGAGCAAGGCTATTTAAAATTGTTGTTTTATTAATTATCAATAAATAAGGCTACAATAAATTAGCAGCTAAGTAGCTTGTTTAAAAAAAAATAAAAAAAGTAAGTGTTAATTTTTGTTGTTATATAAATGTATGTAAGTTATAGCAGCTGTTTTTTGGAGTGACAGATATTTTTTTTAAATTACATAGATTTCCCATAATTCTTTTGCCTCAGATAAAATGAAGTAGTGGGTTATTACCATTTACAACTAAACAGTTTACAGTTGCAGTTTGTACTAAATAAAGTTTACCACAAACAGACCTTTTCAAAAATGAGATAAACAATTCTTACCTACATCCAGAATGTCCAGAGTGGTGGTATCAGAAATGGAAGAGCCCAGTTGATTGGCTGCTTCTATCCAGATCTCGTATGGAGTAAAGAGGGCAGGGTTGCGGGGGATGTAGCAAGAATAACGCTGCTTGCCTGTTCTATAATTTCCACACTCCTCTTCTCTCTCATACCACCTAAACAAAGCACAGAAATATTACAACAAATGTAGTTTACTAACAACATTTTGGATCTCCTAAAGTGATGTTACAACAAACTGCAGTGTGACTGTGTGGTTGATGCTAAACTAAATGTAGCACATTAGTTGCTAGTCTACCTGAGTGGTGTTGGACGAGGTGATCCTGGTCAGGGCGCTCACCTCAGTTTGTACTTGAGGGTGTACTTGGTTCGAATGTGGGTCTCACCCCGTCCCCCGGGGCTCCACTTGCAGCTCAGGTCCTTAGCATTTCTGGACCAGCATGTTAAATTGACTGGCTTTTCTGGGGGCACTACAGAAGGAAATGAAAAAATATTATCTTGTTAAAAGACATAATGAATTATATGTAATAAGTGGAAAATATAAGAAACATACCAAAAACCCCTAACCCCACAACAACTGAGCTTAGAAATCCCACACTTACTGCCCACATAAAGACAGGAGCCGGCCAGTATGTGCCCCTCGGCTCCGTGGCACATGAGGTTGTCTCCAGACTGCTGCCGGGACCCACTCAGGTTTTGGAGAGTCACACTCATGGTGTCTGGACTCACTACACTGTAGGAGGTGCTGGGCACACGTACACCATTGAGAGTCCAGTACAGAGCGCTGGAGTGGAGGTTCACCTCCGGACTGAGAGTGCAAGTGACTGTCAGACTGGAGCCAATACGGAGAATAGGGTCCTGCGGTGAGATAACTGCAATGTCTTTGTGAAAAGACACATCATTAAAAATAAACACAAAACAAATAGTGTATTAACTTAACTCATTTGAGAAATTAGTTCACAATAATAGTTATACATTATTTATATGCAGAATGTAGTATATAAATTTTTTTTTAAGTTTTATTTTTATATCATGCTCCTTCTCTGTCACATTTGATTTTATGATTTCGTATTCTCAGAGAATATTTGTGATTGTGTGAATAGTGTTGCAGCCTCACTGCAGCAGGGGACCAGTGCATATTTATGGCAATGTAATGAAGTAGATTTATGATGCGCCATGAGGATCACCCACAAAGGTCACTCCAGTGTGGTAGTTGTGTCTGAAAGCTTTTCCACGCAGTGACCCGTCCATAGGCTGCTTCTCTTAGTTTTCCTTCATGATTGATGCTTATGAGAAGCCCTCTTCAGTGTGTCTGAATGTTACCAGTGGACTGTTTCACAGCTATACACAGGTTAATGTGCTGAGGTTTATGATCTTTGCTCCAGGTGGGCGGTGGTGGGCAAGTAATCTAGCATATGCACTACGATAGAAGATACAGCTTGTGAGTGCATTTTAGATGTAGTAATTATCACCATCTATTAAGTAATACGTCTTTTAATATGTAGTTAGGATGCATCAAAAAACATGAAAGTGTTTTATGTAGGCCTACAACAAGGCAACATGAATAAGTTACTCTATCATGTCTCTGCTAGTGACCAACAATTGTTATATCTCTCCTTCATGCAACAGTTACATTATCTCAGTGGTAATTAAATCTTGTTCTAATTGTCCAGCTGTCACAACATCACCCCTAATAACTTGCATAATAACATATAGGAATACATATAATGACTAATATGGCTGTGGAGTCTATCAACACCACTACTTTTCTATAAAATCCTTCAGAAAACTGAACACAGGCCCCAGGGAGCATAGATACACACCTATGATAATTATTATAGGTGCGGTGTTTTTTTTTTTTAAAGGAGCCAAGAAAACTTTTGTGGTTACTTTGATCAACATCGGAGCGGAACTATAAGACATTAACACAAAAAAATGAAAGGCAATATAGTCATGTTTAGATATATGATGTGGGCCTATAGAGGCAGCCGAGAATACACAAAAAGTTACGTATTGCCAGTCAAAGAAAAGTAGTCTTACTTACGTGTTAAACAGTGCAACCCATGTGGAGCGAGGAGGAGGAGAAAGATGAAGCGAAGCATGGTTAAGTTCTTCTGCTCTTTACGCATATCTACGAGTGTTGCTCTGAAGCGAGAAGGGGACACAGGTCTACCGAGTTTAGAGCGCACTGCGGCACTTCCTGTTTTCAAATTACATTAGCTCCGAAGAGAAAGTTGGGACTCCAAGCTAATCGTGGGCTGTCTGAAACGATACGAGTTTTGCGTTAATTTAACTCCCAAAGTGTCTCTGCCGCGGATCCAGCTTCAGGTTAAAAGTGTTTGCTCCTCCCTTGTTTTCTCTCACAGTCACTGATTAGTGCTGCTCAATTTTGTCCCTCCCAGACACACTCCCACAGCACGCACATAGGATACTAATGGGGCAAAACTAAACTCATGCAAATAATGCAACTTCAAATGATTGTATTGATGTCTATATTTGTGACGCACATTTGTACATTTGTAAAGTCATTGGAGTATTGGAAAAAACAATTATTTTATTACCCAGGGCCAATAAAATTCTATAACCCAGGCTAAAAAATCTTTATTGAAGCTTCTCATTTGCAGTAGACTACTTATCAGAGCTGAACCACTGAACTCCATTTGGATTTAACAAACTTCTATCTTTGCTCTGTAAATAGTGCTACAGTTTATAAATCCAGTTGCATGCACTTAGGCTTAATGTGAAAACTAATATTAACAGGTTTAAATCGCAGGAACGCACCGCAGTGGAGGATCGTCGTTCGCAGTTGTGTACTTTTGGAGCCATGGGCAGTGTGTGCGTGATGATGATGATGATGGTGACGCCACGGCCAGCAGCTCATCAACGGCACAAGCGGGAGGCGAGCTGAGGCAGCAGCATCCGCAGCAGCAGCGCCGTCACAAAGGGAGCTCAGTGCTGCCACAGGCTCGACTCAGCCCTCCTCTCCTCGGGATTCAGATGCTCCTGCTCGGCAACAACATGCCCTGCGTCTCGGCACTGCTCTCCGTGCTCCTGGCTGGATTCGCGGCTGCGTCGTCTGATCTTTTCGACAACCAACTGGGCGACATCAATTACTGCAAAAAACAATGCCAGCTGACCATCAAAAACAAAAGCCCCGCTAAAGTAAGTTATTCACGTTGGCTATAGCGTATCGTCTATGCAGCAGGCGCATTAACAGCATCCGAATGACAACTGCATCCTTGTGTCTGACATTTCAGGGCCGGAGATCTGTCGTAAACTTAAATCTGCACATCGTCAAAACCATTGGAGTGTTCTCATATACTACTGCATTCTATTAAAATTGTTTGTATATGCGCGTAAGGGCTGCACTACGCATCCTCCCGTTTTTATCCGCATTTCGAGGGTGCTACATTTTAGTTAGGCCATAGGGATGCAGAACTCCTATTTGGAGCATCTTATAGATTGTACGCATGTTTCTTTGCACCAGGTTAATTATTTTTAGAGTGTGAAATAGCATAACCACCAGGCCTATAGCACACGAAAGCAAGACTATTGCAAAACATAACATAGGCCTAATTGCTTGATTTATTTTAAACTCTGCTGTACACTAGGCCTCATAATAGCCTACCATAGGCTACAACAGCAATTTCTGTAATAGCATATTTAGTATTCTATTATTTTGATACACCTTGTCCTACGCGTGGCTTCAGGTGTGGTTCAGACATCTTGCAGAAGAAGAAGCTGCAGTGGCCCACAGTCACCTGCTGTTTAACTGTTTCACATTGAGGAATGAAAATCTCAGACTGGGTGCTTTACAAACTACCAAAGCCATAGGAAGCCATCCTCTGGTTCCGGATAAATATGACTTTCAGCCTTTGTTTATAAGTAAGGAAACTGTGGCGAAGATGCTGACAGGCAGGATGCTGTAATGAACGCTTCATGGTAGCCTCTCGAGATCTCTTTGTCTATCTTGTTTCTGAATCACTCTCTAGAGGGCGCAATTTTCTTACTTTACGGTGCAGAAAGGGGCACTATGTTTTGATTTACTCTGGTAATACTGTATACACCTTATATTTTCCTGTCTGTGCATAATGTGAAGCTATAAGGAAACCCTGGAATTGCATAGTTTAAACCAGTCTTAACAAATGTATCTGCAAAAAAAAAAATCCAAATTTGATTTCTCCTAACCTCTATCCTGCTTGTTCCTCTGTGTGGTGTGACTGGATGGTAGGACTCCATAATGAATGCCTGTCACCGCGGATGTCGCCTCTACTCCATCTGCCAGTTCGTCAATGGCAACGCCGGCTTCAATACCAGCAGAGAGGAGTGTCAGGGCGGTGAGTCAGTCTGTTGATTTTTCTGTGTTTAGAGGCTGTGCTGGGGCGAAGGGAGATCAGGCACACTCAGCGTCAAAGTTCAACCCATTCTATACTATTCTATAAATCTGTAATCCCTAATTTACCTACGGGTATGAATAAAAAAACTGAACCTGATACACGCCCTGAAAAAGATCAAATGTTGTCAAATAGTGTTTGTTTGAATATTTTAACAGGCAGTGTTGTTGTCATTTTAAAACATCTGGTCATCACACTTGACTTAATTACACCCTCAATAACCTGTTTTTGCTGTAAATGAAGATGGATTAAATAATTTAATTTGAACAACAAAGTTTAAAAGTGCCTCAAAACACCTTACCTCTCTTTGTTCTTGCTGCTGTCAGTAGAGGTGGCCGACTCAGGAAGTATTTTCAGGCGGTTTGAAGCCTTTTTCCTGTTGGACTGTTAAATTGGAAATCAATGATGTGATTTGCTGTCCAGACTCCAGACAGCAGATGCCCCATTGCCCCCTGTTTCACTTGTGGTAAATCACCTCCGCAGGGCCAGTCCACATCTTTATTTCTATAACATATACAGGCCCTTTCCAGTCTGTCTGCATACAGCATCATTCATCTCTGTGCATCATCTACATTGTTTATTCCTCTGTCATTCTTTGCAGCATGTCAGGAGGCATACATGAAGCTGCTAGAGCAGGAGGCCTGTAGCACTGGCTGTGCCAGTCAGCCCTCTGAACCCGAGATCAAGAGGAGGAAGGTAGGAAAGCACTCTGCTGTCAGTCAAAAGGCATTTAAGGGCACTATACAGTAAAATAGCACACATACTACTCTGTGGTGGAAGTTTGTGGTCAGGGGCCCCATTGTAAGATTTTGTAGCTCTGGTTAAGCCTTGGTTGAGTCATTTATTAGACATGGTTTCAACTAGTTTTAGTTTTGGCACAGACCTGGCTGGTATTGTCCTATAAGACCTGATTTAGACCTGGTTTAGACCTAGTTGTAGACTATGTTTGTTCATGGACTCAGTGGGCCCCACCACCTCATGGGCTCTATTTCACTGATTGAGTTTAGGACCCTGTCGTTACTCTTTAAACTTACCTAGTAGATACACCTATTGTGCCATTTATATTTTGATAGAAAGTCTAATATTCAAATTATTTAATGTGTAGTCTGTATGTTCCCTAGACAAACACACAATGCTTGAAATTTCCTCTTTGACCGTGTTCTATGATGTAAAGTAGGCCGTCTGTAGTCTGTAGAGACCAGAGGAGACTATTGGTCAAGTGTTAACCCACAAAGTCTGATTTAATGTTGCTGAATAGGGCAGGGGAAGGACTAAAGAAAAATAAAAAATTATGACAGATTACCTAAGCTTTTTCATCATAGAACAGGGTCTGTAAAAACTTGCACCTTTAAAATAATACAAAAGGCTTGAATAAAAATGTAATTGCAGCTTAGGGCCATGACCCTGCGACCCAAGGCTCCCTCTGTGATGGAGGCAGTGTCCAGTTGGTGCAATGACATTGTCAGCTCCGCTCAAAGCTTCATCTCCTCCACCTGGACCTTCTACCTGCAAGCAGACGATGGCAAAGTTGTGGTATTTCAGGTAGGACAGTGTTTATCTTTAGTCATTTATATGTTGTTGGCATTGGCAAATACATTTCTATTTGAATAACTATTTGACTTGCACTTCTAAATGGTGTTGTGGCCACAGTGGTGTGAATTACTGTTGCCCTACAAAAAATGGTCTCTTACCTTTTGCTCCTTGTGATGTGTAGTAGTCTTCCATTTACTATATTTGAAGCTTGGGTTGCTGCCACCTTTCAAGCTTTAAATAGGGCCGGCAGTGGCACGTTTGTAAAGGTTGAGTGAACAGACTACACAGTGGAACAAAGTGGTCAAACTTACACAAACCAAACTTTTTCACTCTTTTAATTGTTCATAAATGTCTCTTTAAATAATGTCCCCTGCTTCAGGCTATACATCTTTGATAAGTAGCAGGTATAGCCATGTGAGGACAGGAGCATAGCTATAGACTATGCATACAAAAGAGAATGTGTTATATGTGTATCTACTAGTTACCCAAGTCTATTTTGGGGTATATTTTCTACGGCACTATTGTGTAAAATTCTACCAACGATAAATAACTATGTTTTTACAATAGTGAGGCAACCACTATTTTAGATTTAGGCACTTCATTTCCCAACTATAATAAACAGTATGAAATGTAAACCTACTAACAATATCCCAAAATATACTGCATTGGAGGTTTTCCTGTTTGCCTTACGTGACTATAAGGTAAATTTAGCTTTATAATTAAAGGACTCTATAGGAAATTATAGTACTTATGTGCTGTAGCCCATACATTTTATTCCCTTGGGAGCGGGGTAATAGAAGTGTGCTGTTTATGGCAGTGACTGAGACAAACTTCACTGTGAGAAGACTATCAGGATTTTGTGGCCATCTACCACAAACCTGACAGTTAGATGAATTGAAACACAAAAGCTGAAGTAAACTTGCTTTGAGATGTAACTAGTTCCTTATTCAGAATACTAAAACCAGTCTTGCTTTTCTTCTTTAACTTTTTTAATCTTGTAATTTATGGTAATCTCAAACAAGTCTGACCTGTGACATCAACACAGGATATTGTATCTGTTTAAAACCATTGTAAATATCCGTTAATGTATGATATAATCTCATCTCATACCAATTTCAAAAATACTCCTAACTTTCCACTTTCTGATTCTTCAGTATTTGACGAATGCACCTTTGACTTTGAGTTAATATATTTTTCTGTCTATTGTTCTGTCTTCTTCTGTCCTACACCTACAGTATCCTAATGTCATGTGTGTGTTTTCTCAGTGAGTGTATATATCTATCGACAGTATATGTTTGTAAAAGTGTGTTTGGTGTAGGCGCTTAATAACAGGATTCAGACCAAGTTTGACAAAACAGAATACTCCTAGTAACACATTATGGATTGTCATGTTTTTTGACACTGGGACAGTGTTATTTTTTGACAGAAGTCAGTTGGCTAACCAGTCCACAGAGCAAATTAAACTTGCTATAGGCCTGAGTACAAAGGAAAGTGTCTTTTTGCCATTTCATCTTTCATTAGTCCACCTGACAGTAGGTTTGAAAGGAACAAAATATATGGTTGCACAAAGTAGAAACAGAACGAAGAGGTCTGGTGATTTGTCAGATTTTGGTGAAAAGTGTGAAGCAGACTTCCAAATGAGATGTCATGTTTTCTCACCTTTGGAGACTTTACGCGCTGTAGCCACATGTGACGCACTTCATGTCTGTAATTATGTTTTAAACACTAAATCTCATGACTGGGTGTAATGCATTTACTGTGGTGCATTTACTCACTGGCCACTATTTTAGGTAGATCTTGTACCCAACTCTGCTGATTCATGTTTCACTGCTGAACTTGCTGTAACAAGTGTATCTGGATATTAAATTCAGTATTCATGTATTTGCATGTAGCCACAATTTGTAGATTTTCAAAGTTAACTGTAAATAACATTGTCAACAGAGTCAGAGTAGCACAACAGTTTTATATTTACATACCATATATTGAAGAGATAACAAACTGTCCAGACATTACATTGAAAATTGTTTTAATTGTCTTCCTCCCCCTCTCATTCATGCCTAAGACACTGTGAACTCTGTGCAGCCTCCTCTCTCTAAACCAGAGCACCTTTTACGTTCTTTGTGGTAATGCTTTGCAGATGCAGATCAGGCTCCACTCATTCTGATGGTTAGATCTTGTTGGTCCGCAGCCAATCAGAATCCTCCCCCTCTCATGTGCCCTCTTCCCCAAAACCTTCACACTGGTGTGGCATCTGGTTTCAATGCACTCTGTCAAAAAACATTGCACACTAGGGGTAATGAAGCCGGTTGTGAAATAACTTTTTCAACTGTGGAGGTTTAAGAGAGTTTTAAAGGCCAACTGGACATACACTTTCTGGACAGGACCTTATTATGACTCAAGCAAAGACCCAAAAAATCTTTACACATAAAGTATATTCTCACAACAGTCTCACAACAGTCCAATAGTACAGATCCATTGAGTATTTAGAAAATGAGTGTATATGCTGGAGACGTTTTAAATCAGCACTAGTGCTGTGTAGTGGATGATATTACATGTGTGTTGTTGCTGAGGCCAGCAGTAACATTGTTGCTGCAGTTGTAAAGGGGGGGTCATCTAAATCTCCTTTTAATGAATCCTTGTAGGAAGCAGCCTTTTTAATTTGTCGGCCACGTTTTAGAGACATGCAATGTTCAAGTTGTTTTAGTCTGACCATCTTGAGAAGTTGTAAAAGTTTTTAAAGTTTTGTTTCATGTTAGCATAAGACGAACCCTTTAACAAAGACAACTGAATGTGTTGTTGTTTTTTGTCAGAGTCAGCCTGAGATGGAGTACACTGTGCCTGAGGTGCAGGCTCCTCGCTCTAATGTGGCAGACAAACCCTGGCCCCAGGTCCACTCTCACACCCAGAGACCTCATGGTGAGAGCACAACACATGTAGTGTACATTTACAGTGTCTATGACAGGTCTGTTATAAAGAGTTTTTGAGCAGGGCTGAGAGGACACGGAGAAAAGGGTGTCACTAAAACAGGAGCCAAAGGGAAACACTCAGTGCAGCACACAGAGGACCCTGTCGCCGAGCACGACTTCCTCGGCTGCATGTCAAGGTAGTCTTCAACAACCTCTTTAATTTAGTATTACTTGGGTAATTTGACTATTTGACAATTTCAGTATGTGAATATACTTTAACTGAACTCACCGCTCTGCCTGTTTATACAGACGTTCTGGTCTACCTCGCTGGATTTTAGCCGCCTGTCTCTTCTTGTCTATCATGGTGATGCTGTGGCTCAGCTGTGCCAGCCTGGTCACTGCACCAGATCAGCATGTCAAGACACAGGTGTGAACTCAAACATGTACTGTATCACTACATACATGAGAAATATGACAGCTTATACTTTCACATTTATTCAGTTTAGTAATGCTATTGTTGTATTTAATGTAGCAAGAAAATACTTAATGATTATTGAGTTGAATGAGTTAATGATTATTTCTAAATACATTCACATGTAAACAGTGAAAGCATTCACATTTTTATACAAAGCATGTTAAAATATGTTTTGTTTTTCTGTTTGTTTAGCTGAGTATCAACGGAGACAAAGAGTTTTTGGACAATACCCACAAAGTCAACCCTTACCACCTAAGCCCCATGATCGCAGTCACTATGAAACAGTCAGAGGAGAGCCAGGAGGCCGGCCCACTGCCCGTCAAAGTCGACCTCAACAAAACCTGTATTTAGGAAAACCATTTTGTGTTTTGAATTATCATTTTGTGGCATCATTACATCTTTTGTCACCTATAGTATGTTAATATTTAAGGATCTCTGCTGCCATTTGAGAGGGGTTTACTTACAGTCAGTCATTTTTGTGTACAGCCAGAGATCTAAATCACACTGGTTTGTTTGACTGTTTGTTTGATCTTTATATACATTTAGCATAAAATATAAGTTATCTCAAAACACCAGAAACAAGAGGAGGATATGCTGAATTACATTACCCCCCAGAGATCTGATTTATTAATAGAGCAATTGAAAGAAAAATGGTGGGTAGAAAGATAAACAATATGTGAATAAAACACATTTGAGAGCACTGTAACTGCAAATGCCTAGCGCTTTATGATCTGTTTACATAATCAGCATTGAGAACATCAGAAATGGTCTCAAGGCAAAATTGTTACACGCTCTTATTTTTGAGCAATTCCCGAACCATTTCTCATACGTGGCACCACCATGTTTGTTCGGATACAGCACAAAAATCAGAAAGTCTTCTAATAATTTCAGTCTCAAGCCTGTTTGCTCTCTATAGAAATGCATATTTATTTTCTATAGTATTTATTACACTAAGTTTCGCTGTTAATAGTGTTCAAAGTGCCATGTACAGTTACCATCATCAGACAAACACATTACGTGGGTATGTACAGTGCATTAATGAGAGAAGGATGATTGCACCTATTACTGTAATATTAATAGTCTTATCATAATATTGCTTATATCACTTATATCTTAGTTGTTAATTGTGCCATGTGCTTTCTAATAGCTGACTCTTTTGTATGTCCATAGGGGCACATACTGAGAGAATAACCTCTGTAAGTACATGTGTAATGCAAAAGCTTTTAACATAGACTTTGTTATTAAGCAGAGTTGCACAGTCTTAGAATAAAACATACAATTTTTTCTCAGTGCTTTTGATGTCCTGTATGCTGCTCTCTTTTAACCCTGGCTGTGTAGACATTAAACCGTGCATGCAAGTGACGCTTTGGTAGTTTGACCTTATAACCCAGTACGGCTCGACTATGCTGTAGACTTGTGACTCTTTTGTGTTACTATGAACTGTAACCATTTGAATACTAGAATGTGTAATATTGAATGATTAACAAAAAGGACTTGCAATGTTAAAAGCCATTCAGTATCAACGCTGGATAGAAGGAAAAGGAAGATTTGACTTATAATCTGTTTCTTTCTTTTACTGGTCGAATCTTCTCAAAGAGTCAATGCGTACAACATCATGTTTTCAATGTAAATAAAGGAAACAACTCCAACTTTGCTATATGTATGTTTTGATAAGTTTATATGCCTGTGCGTGTGGGGATTTTAGACAGCTTTAAATATGTTTAATTTTATTTAATATGTTGAGAGGTCAGAAGAAATTTAAGGGCTTACATTTTTTAGTCTATTATTCATTCACTCCTTAGCCACACTTGGTAGTGGTAAGGTACATGTGTAGCCACAGCTGCCCTGGGACACACTGATGGAAGCATGGCTGCCAGTTTGCGCCTACTACCCTACAATTTAAATTAACTCAAACCACCACACCAATCACACAACCACATTTATTAATAAATGTTGCTTTGAAATACTTGTATATATATATATATATTTGGTTGTGTGTTCTTCCAACCATTTGATTTCTGGGTGTAAGGCGGCTTAACCATATGAAACAGTAACCAGATGCCAAGGCAAAGTTTTGTGTCACAAAGGCAATATACTTTAAAATCTCAGATCCATACAGATCACGTTTTGTAATTTGTGATGTAAAAAAAATGAACACAGTTAATCAACCTGAAAATGTTGCTGTCATACTGCTAAGAATTTTCATATCAGACCTGAAGTCTCTCAACTTAAATTTTACACACTTACTGTAATGATTTCTTCTGTCCACTTGGTGGCCTCAGAGTTACTTTGATTGGTTAGTGCTGACAGAAGACTCTACGTCTTGTGTGTCTAAACTTCCCCTTGTACTTAGACAGTTTTGTTCTTATTCCAGATTGTTGTAACGCTGCTGTTAATATTGAAGATTGATAAATGTTTTAATGAAAAACTGAAACACGATGACAGATATCTATGGCATAAAACAAGAGCCAATGTAAAATCAAACACGAATCTGTCAGCACTAACTGGGAACTACTGAGTAAAGGGATTTCAGTATGAGTAATCTGTCCAGTTGCATTTGACAAAAATAGGCAGTGAAAAAGACACATTTATCTTGATCTGAAATGAAGACTGCAGAATCAAACAACACAAATCAGAACTACCCCGCAGTGCATGTGTCCAATTAGCACAAAAGGCTAAAATAGATGTAGCCTACTAAAGCTGGCTAGGGACAGAGACAGTTGGAAATATGGCAGAATGTGCTTCTTACGTGTCAGACAAGCAAATACCATGCACAGTGTTTAAGATTCAATAAAAACCAACAATTTTATTTGGGTTGACAAAAATAGGTTGAGCTATGTATGGCAATAAAAGGGCAAAGACATGTTCCTAATACATGTTATTAGGCACATTCTAACTACTCAATGTAGGAACGAAACAGAGGCGTTTCAAAAAAATAAGTTGACATAAACTGTATAGAAGTCTGGGTGTTATCCACATCCACAGTATTTGAAATGGGCACGTTTTTGAAATAGGCTGTACGTTTCTGTGATTACTTCCATGCTTGTTTCAACATTTCAGAGGCGCAGTTGGTAGGCATAGACTATTTGTTGCTTTTTAATAGCCCAAAGGGGGCGCTATGGATTCATCTCTAAGCGCTGGTGGCCCTATTATTACAATTTAATGGTTTATGTGAGTGAAGAGGCAATGTTCCCCTCACTCTGCCTCCCTCCCAGCAGAAAGTGTGTGCTGCTCTTATCTGGCCAGACCTGCTGCAGGAGCCAACCTGCAGTGCATTAAACAAGCCACCGTCGCACACGCACACACACACACGTACACAGAGTGCGTAAGTGTGCGTAAGTGTGAGTGACTGTGGAAATGAGCAGAATAATGAGAGAGGATCACTGGAGTAAAGGAGGAGTAGAGTTCATCAGGGGATTGATTGGACAGTCTGTTGTACTGTATATTTGTGAATAATTTATCTCTACTCTGAAAAAATAATTAAAGTCTATCGTCTTCATTCACCAACAAATGGACTGACAAGAAGTTCAATAAAATCATGTTGTGTCTCAAGGCCTCAAACTTTGGACGGCTTTCATTTCAAAATTTACGGTGTGAAGAACTTGGAAAGAAATATTATCAATCTTTAAAGTAGCCTAGATATCATTTACGTAGATCGGAAATTTAGGGTGCTTTAACATCTTCCTGACCTAACGTTTGGTCAGGTGGTGTACTAGTCGATTTTTGGCCTGTAGGCTACTGAATTTCCAAAACACCAAAACCAAACTTATTGGGAAAAAACACCAGTGTGGTTCTAGGTTCTATAGTAGGCCTACTCAACTGGAAGAAGCACATAGAAAGTTGCTCAAAACAAAGTGAATAAATAGGACTCAAAACGATGCGTAAGTACGCAGAAACTGCGCAAAAAGTACACTAACGAAACATTTCAAAAAGAGCACACCCACAGGGGACCACGGTCAGAGGATAACTTATTTGTGGCTGTAGTGGTAACTGTAAACAGTGTTTATATGTGGGGATATACTTTAGTGTGTACACAGGTTTGTGCGCATTTTCAAGACTTTCCAACCCAGTAGACCCAGTACCTAGTAGACACATCTAGCGGTGACATGATAAGAAGAAAAACATAAAACAAAACTTTGCTCCATTCAGACTTCACAACTTAGGCTACACTAGAGAAAACATAAAAAAAATGATCAATCCACGCACCAGAACGCATTCGGACCTTTATTTCACGACATCAGTGGTAAACATTACGCACAGAAAGATAACAATTCAGTCACAGTTTCAAACGTCAAATCACGATTCCGAGTATATCGTTCTCTGTGCGTGACCGTAGCCGTGTGCACGTACACATGGGGAGACAGACATGTACATACTGCACGGATGCTACCAGGACTATTAAACTCCAAGCTGCTCGACACGCCACTCTCTCCAAACTAAGCGCACAGGCATGAGCAGGCGGTTTCAAGCTGCCCTCTCTGTGAATTGATTCTACTATGAGCCTACACGACCGTGTGCTCAGAGAGGCGGGGGTGATGTGTGCAAATCAACCAGTCCAGACCGGTCCAAAACAGTACGGAACACGAAGAAACTTTACTAGTCTTCAAATATGAAAGGCTATAGTTTTTTGTTTTTTTTTAAATGTCAATGTGTGAATGTTCTGAAAATTGTCGTCCTTCTTCTTTTGGTTCACCCCCGCGATGCAAAATGGTATATTCCACAATTTATTCCAGGGAAAGACTGACAGTTTTTTGGGTCATGAAGCAGCTGTTCAAGTCAGCAGCCACTACCCCCTCCGCTGGAATAAGAAATTAGTCCATTTTAAAGTAAATAACTAAAGCCTCTGGCTGATAAGACGGAATTATAGAATGGTGTGCAGGCTCAATTTGACAGAGCGAGAGAGCATCCAAAACAGTTAAATCATATAAATATGACCCCTCCTACCTCCCAACCACCTCAGCTCCATCACATTAAAAAATAGATTGGCATTATCAACTAGAAAATATGCAGGACTATAGGATAAGCAACTTACATGTATTAGGAATATTCATCCAGCCTTTCTCAATGCTTGTTATTATTGCAACATGTTCCTAAAATAA
>JAVQKG010095771.1:0-11273 GCA_036025885.1 Hypseleotris bucephala
ACACAAACTTCCAAATTGGCTGACCTACATTTCGAAGCTATAACTTTTAAATTGATCCTAAACTTCTATAATGACCTCATGTGTAATTTGTACATACATTGATTGGGACTATACCTACAGGCTTGTGCAATTCGTGACTTTCCCTTATCACCACAGATTAAATTGTTGCTTGTCCATATCTTTGCTTTTTTATAGCATTTTTTGTTGTTTTCTAGGCTATAGTCGGTACGGGGAAGACAATGAAAACTCTCTTGAAGCATGTAGAATCCTTCAAGCCCAAGATGATCAAAGTAGCGGGGTAAGTTATGGCTGAGAAGATATTTTAAACAAAACCAGCCTAGTCTAGGAGCCCAGTGAATCACTTCATTTCCGCCTAGACGAAGAGGCAGGGGTAAATAAAGAATGTGTTACAATATGTAGTGGGAGAAATATTGCCCTGTGACTTACTATGTGGCACCCATAAAGGGACTTCCTATGTCTATGTTTATTTTTTCACAGACTACTGGTGAAAAGGGTGCCACATAATACAGCTTGGCTTCCAGACTGTACGTATCACCAAGCCTTTCCATAAAAGTTTACAATGTTACATTCACATTTGAACAGTCCAGATAATATCACTCAAATGGCTATGACAATTCAATGATTTATTTCTTTTATCTTTCAGATGTTGGCTTTGAGATCCCAAATCGTTTTGTGGTCGGATACGCCTTAGACTACAATGAGTATTTCAGAGACCTCATGGTAAGTTACTGTATTTTGAGTAAGGATGCTTTTTTTAGCTAATAGTTTACATATGTACAGTGCTGTGCAAATGTTTTAGGCAGGTTTGAAGACAGGCTGTTATATAAATAGCTTTA
Source organism: Hypseleotris bucephala (assembly GCA_036025885.1). Lineage (NCBI taxonomy): Eukaryota > Metazoa > Chordata > Actinopteri > Gobiiformes > Eleotridae > Hypseleotris > Hypseleotris bucephala. The sequence continues at coordinate 858 of JAVQKG010095771.1, forward strand.
AGAAATATAATTTCTTTTAATCAGTTTACAAAATGCTCGTGTTCAGAAGAAACATTCCAGTCATGTGACCACGCGGTACTTTCAAAAGGTGTACTTACTGTATATACTACATTTTGGACGGACAGGTAGGTTCATCCCACTATTTCATCAGTGGTTGTCGGTCAGTCATACGTTTTTTTTTGTCTCTTCAAGCTAATCCCAGACAGGCTCAGTGACTAAACTAGATGAAAAAAGTTGCAAACTACGATAGAGTCAGTAAGCTGATGTCACAATGGCAAGATGCTGTAAAACACCTCAATTCAGACAGTGATCTAAATACTCTAGGAAATGTATATTCTTTGCTCATTTTACATACAACAGAGTCAAAACGAGAAACAACATTTGCACAGAACTGTGTGTTAATAATGTGATTTTGAATATTGCTTATTTTTGCCTTGCAGCATATTTGCGTAATCAGTGAGAGTGGAAAGCTGAAGTACAAGATCTGAAAGTGGATGCTTGCAGAAAAACAGGACTGCCACACAGATGTATTCTCAGAGCCATCCTGGACACGCTGCATGAGATGCCACTGCCTTACAGCTGCTATCGAGACATTTGATCTGGAAGCATTTCTGTTGTGATTTAACATTCCTTTTGGCTTATGGTTCAACAATAGGCATAGGATTTTAACTGGAATTTAACTCAAGAGGATATTGTTACTGGAGACCATTTTAGAACAGACTATCCTTTATCCTGCTATGAAGTGTTTACAAGTTACTAATGCCATTTCATAATACGCACACTTTTGTTTCAATTTTCAACCACAGTCTAATCTCAGGAAGTACAATATCATACTTTTCAACCAGTTTTCCAGAATGTGAGCTATTTTATACTGTTGCTATATAAAAAAGTTTCAACACTCACCAGCCAGCTTATTAGGTAGACCTCGTACCTAATAAAGTGGCCTCCCAATGTGGTCTTCGGCAAAAACAGGCATTTTTGCTCACAAATCTGTCACTGACTGCACATATCTTTTTTTCAAAACCAACAATCATTCTATGTTTAAAGTCACTAAAACTACCTTCTTCCTTCAGATTTGTGGTTTGCACTTCAGCAGATGTCTCATGAACCAATGTGCATGACTAAATCCTTTAGCTTGATGCAATGTGATAGACCAATTAACTATTTGAACTTCCAAGCGAGCAAAAAAAGAGGCCATTGAGTTTATATTCTGTTTACACTACTTGATCAATAGGTGTGCCTTTATACGTTGTTTGTACCGATAATAAACAGGTATGCGTCCAATGTTTACTTTATGTAATGTCTAGCTCTATTTCCTGTGTCCAATGGGGGTTTCACTGTATTACATTTCTTTGAGACTTCCACTGTCTGAGCATGTTGTCTAGAATAACACATCTAACTGTTTTTCGAGCCAAAATAGAATCGGGGGGACAAAATTTAACACATCAGGTTACTATTGTTAAGTTATAAAATAGGTTAACCGAAAATTGAACTTGCAACGGAAACAAAGGGAAGAAGTGCTTGTTTAAATGCTGCAGGTCTTTTTGTGTGCACCTGACACATGACTCCCAGACTTAAAGCAGGGACATAACAACAAAACCACTTTTCTCCCGGGACTAGTAGGGATTACATTAAATTGACTATTTGACCTTTTAACTGAAATTGGCCACACAAAGATTCTATTATGAAGCTCAGTGACATGACAGTATAGCTTGCCTCTATTAGGGCCCATTCAGGAATCTCAAGAGGTTTGGTACACACATAAGTAACTGCAATTTGGTATGCTGTACTGTATGTTAAAAAGTAAATCTGTGATATGAATATAAAACAGTATATTGGCAAATTGTGGTGTTTTATTTAATACATTCTAGTTGTGGTGGTCAAAATGCATACATACTTTTGGGATATTTGTGATATAAAAAAAATTCATATATTTATATAAAACAGTAGGCTATATTGGCCAGCAGTAGTGAAAATATCACAGTAATTACTAAGCTATAACTTCAAATGAGACATCTAACTGTGTGGATTTAGGACTGACTTCAGTTATTTTCAAGGTTTCTTTTTGCACTGGACTAGACAGCTTTGAGAAAATCATCTCCCCAGCCTGACCTCTGTAACAAAAGCTGCCAGTCCCAGGAACAGGTGGCTCCTTATGTTGGAGAGGAATAAAGGGACATTTGTCAGGGCCATGGGAATCTTTGTACAGATCTTTGGGGAAAATTGCTTTGCTGTTTATGAAGTTCAGCATTATTTTCAACTAGTTTAGGGTCAAATCAAACTTTTGTTGAGTAGCCAAGTTGATAAAGGAACAAAAGGAGAAGTAAAACACTCGTACATTGACCTACAGTAGGCCCTACATTATTTCCTAAAAGTAATGAAATTTTCTTCCTTTCGCCATTATTTTAACTAATTTAAATAGCAGGGTATTTGATTGATTATTGATAACACTTAGTAGATTGTGATAATAGTCTTTCATTTAGGAGGGGACTTGGGATTTGGCCCATTCATGAACAACCAAAATGTGGTTTGTTCAAGGGACTGGTACAAGTCTTTACGTGCAGACATTTATGGTAAAATGGGAGCTAAAGTTATTTACCAAGTGGTATGTGTGAACTGTACCATCCACACTGCCGTCCACATGCCAACTACTCGACCTCGCTTTGAACTGAAACATGTGACTCTTGTTCAGCTCTGTTGTTTATATGAATCGAAAGCGAGGCTGCTGCTCTGTGGAAGGGAATGTTTAATCACGCATCTCGTTTCACTTCATTTTATTGCACAGTACTCGCTCAGAAAACTTGAAACGCAGTTAAATACACCAGCTTTTTAACTTAACATTGAAGCCCCGGGTTTGTAAGTTCGTACGTGATTGGTTCGCTCGATTACAACGCGGGCTGTGATTGGCCCAGAGTGTCCTGTTGACTGAAGGTGGACTCCCAGAGAGCAGGGATCGCTGGAAGCAAAAAATTCCAGCTACAAAACTGCACCATGCGCCTCCCCTGAGTGGGTTTGGAGTAATCACCGGGAAGTTTGGACTCGAAAATATATCAAAATTATGACAACGCCTTACTATCCAGGATTTTCCGCGACGTGAGCTCACTTTTGTCGCGTTTTTTCATGGATAACTATTACCGCTCAAGCCCGGAGTAATGACGCCTCCCAACTACACAGGTAACTTTGTTTAAACTCCATTCGCTAGCATCGATGCTAACTGCGCTCACAGTAGTAACGTACCAACTCAACCTACTTGCTAATTGTACTAACTTTATAAACTTACGGGATGTGTGTACATGAACGAGGCGCCACATGTACTAACGGACTCGTTTTCCCAACTTTTATTTTTGTGTTTAGGCCAAAATAAAGTCCCCTTTGTTGCTCGTTTGAGGACAACAGCTAGACAACACTGTGTTCGTAGTGGCCGTCGTTTTTTAACAAGAAAGGTGCATCTCTGTATCCCAAACTGTATATTGTGTTTAATACTAAACATTCATTACGCTTCTCTTATGACACATCTTTTAATAACGTGATTTTGTTTGCGTGTTGTGCTCTAAATTACAAACGTGGCGGACTTGTAACTCGCCCTGCCTCTCTCGGTCTGTAGTCCACTTGTTGCTTGCCATTCATTATGCAGTGTTGACTCTCCACGTTGTTGTGGCTCGGACTGTTGATGACAAGCTCAAATTGTTGTTTTGTGAATAATGCAGCGCCTATAGCTGAGCCCACCCATTCCCCGAGCGTGTTCAAAACTTCAAATCTACTACTATACTTTTATGTAGCCTTTACATATATAGACAGCTGTCCATTTCATTCACTACCAATGTGTGAAACTTGTAAAGTAAAGGCGTTATGTCTTGCTCTGTTACATAATATCCAAAATTAGGTACCGATGGTCTACTATTATACTCATCTTAGGTATTTCTGTTGTGTTGTTTTGTACTCAGTGCAACCAAATTCACATCTCCAACCCTCTATTTTTAGTCAAACTGACTTCTCCTTTTTTATTTTTCAGATGGAGTATAAAACAGACTAAGAATGGAAGTGTAATTTGTCGCTAAAGCAGAACTAAATGTCATTTTGCACCATACTGGAACTACCTTTTCAATGTGGCCGATCAGAGAAGCCAGGATTTTAAGTGAAGTGAAATAATGGCATCACGCTGGTCTCATTCTTTTGAGGATGGCGACAGACAACAAGCGAGATCTTCTTTCTGTGAGGTAAGAAAAGACTTAACTATATTCAGTTTTATCCATTTAAAAAATACACTCTGCAGTCAATGGTTTCAGTGTACCCCCTTGTTTTTCACGTTGGTTCTAGGGGGAGTAATGGGTTTTACACTTTAGCTCCAGCTGTCCTCTACTTGTAAAAACACACTTGTTGATGTTTTTCTCCAAATCACAAGAGTCAGCTCAACTACTTTTTGTTTAAGTGGGTGGATAGAGTTAATCATTTTAGGTGGACACATCATCAAAAGACAAGGAATCCACAATTACGTAAGAGCGTCTAATAAGGTTTAAGTTTTGTCTCGCAGAGAACTAAGAGGTCCTTGATGGTCAGAGTGGGGGGGAAGATTTGAGCCCTCCAACATAATCTTTTACATTTAAGTCATGACCCTTGTAAGACCAGACAACACGCCATCTGGTCTATATATTTACAGTAAGCTTAAATGATAGCTCTTTGTTTGAATTAAAAGGCACCAAGTTATTTTTCTAATTTCCTAGAGTACCTTTAATCGATATTCTGCGATTTAGAGCACAAACATACCGTCATGAATAGTAAGGAATTAATGGACATAAAGCTGGTTGTGTTGTTTTCTTGTATTCAGTCGGATTTGAATCTACTAAATACATTTGAGTAAATAAAACCTAATTGGACACTTTCAAGCAATAATTAAGTAGCCTCAAGAGTAAATTAATGGTAAAAAGTTGTCCTAGAGTTCAGACAAAAATGCTAAAGAAATGCAGTAAGTAAAAGCTACATTTTGCCACACTAAAGTATACAGTACATATCTGCCTCTTTTTTATTTCAACGCAGTATCTCACCCTACTATGTTGTGTGCTTTGGTGGGAGAACAACAGCGCACCAGTGGAAAGCCTTCTTTCAGCAATCCTTATATTAGGCCGACCACACAAACCAATTCATGTGCAAATTTAGAGCCGGAAACCCCCCAGAGTCTGCTCCTCCAAGATTTTCTGGAAATGATGACACTTAATGTAGGTCCCACTGACTTTAAGGATTTTATTATGGAGATGTGAGATGTGCCTCATATAGTACAAGGAATACTCCGGGTCAGTGTAATTTGATGAAGACCAGATGCTGAAAGATTGAGAGGATAAATGGGTGTGCCTTTTGTTTTCATTCAAAGAAAGCAGTGGCCCAGAAGCAGTTGTAAACAAACAGCAGGGAATAAGAAGAGGATGGGTTACTGTCCTACAATATAATGAATACTGTAGCACAGGGGAAAAAGGAGCAGTATGCCAAGTCTTAAAGATGGTACTTATTTTCAAAGTTTTGTGTAGATTGTTGTTTTGTTTACAGTTTAGTTTCTGTGCTTTTATCAGCTCAATGGTGCGTGGAGTTTCAACAGTACAACTCAATACAAAAGTCAAATAGCAGAGAGTCCTTTTACTTGCCTGAGATTCCTCTGTTTGATTGTGACTTGGCAGCTTGGTGATCTTTGATTTTAAGTGCTGATAAGCTGTGTGTGGTTAACGGCATGAAGGTCACTGTAAAAATTTAGTAGAAATATGTACAATTTGTTCCACAATGATTAGTTCAGTTAAATTGATTATAGTTTGAGATAATAAAACCTGATCCATAGTATTTCCCACTGTTGGGGGCTGTATTGACAGACAGACCCCCCTGTTCCTTCATTAAAGCTGCTGTTCATCACAATGAGGCTGGCTGCCTCTCACAGAAGCTCTGCACAGGCATCACATGCCTAACTGATGGCAATCGGAAGGAAAATTAACCCTCAATTGGATAGAAAGAGTCGGCTGCTTCCTTTCGCTATACGGTTGTGTCTGCGATGTCTCACGGGAAATGTCTCCATATGATACATTATGTGATTTATTTAGTTTGCCCTGTCTTTGCATGATATTTCTCAAAACCCATTTGTAATTTGTTAGACAATTATTTTTCTTCTTTTTTCTTCACATTCAAAATGATCAATGGCCAGTCATTTCTAAAATAACAAAAAACATTTGATCTTTTTTGAAACATTGTAAACAAACATAGAACTCTGAACCAAAAGTGACACATTGTCTTGTTGTTTTTGTTTATCAATACTAATGTCCAAATTTTTTGCTGTGATAATCTGATCCTCACCACATTGCAGAAGAGGTTTTTGAGGAAAATGTGGTGATTTGGTCAAAAAGGCAGTATTTGCCAGAGGTCATGTTTGTATTAAGTATTTGTGGTTCAGGGCTAGTAAAGACATATGACTTGTATGGTTATGAATAGTTTTGACCACCACTACATTTCAGCCTGTGTTTTTTTTTTATTTAAAATGGCTAAACATTTTGTAAAGTCAGCTTCCCAGTTGGGCCTATAGTGTGTCACATCTGTATGTTACAATACGCCGTGGTGTGGAATGAATGAATCACATGTCCGCTGTACGGGCTCAGTAATGATAGCCTTAACCTTGTACTACACTTCACGACTTAAACGCCCAGGGCCCAGCAGCGGCCCTGTGTGTCATTATCTCAGGCTTTTCGCAGCTAAGTGCTCGGTTTGGACGGGATGTGGTGTAGAATTTAGCAGTCCACAGAGAAGTAGGTTCCTTCACATTTAGCACCGTGTACTTGTCAGATGTTTTCAGAGCTGATGTCATGTGGCCCTAGTGATGTGTCATGGATGATGTCAGCACAGGCTTTTAAAACTAAACTTGCTTTCATTAAATACTTAAGTGGAAATTCCATTTTTTTTTAGCCTCCACTCACATGTGTCATATGTTTATGTAAATCTTATTCATGGTTTCCACTAATATTGCTAATGTATTGCTAAAGTGTATGCCTCTAATCCTATAGGTAAACCGCTGATGTTGTAATGTTAAAACCTGTGGAAGTGAACTCATGTCAAGTGGCTTTTACATATTTACATCTACTAAGGGTTGAGAAGCTGCTTGGTTGTTGTTGGAGCTATACTGTTAACTAGGCCCACGCTGTCATACCCAACAGCAAGGTGTATATCGGCGAAACGTGTCTGTTAAATGCTATGGAACCATCCGCTACTTTGATATTTGATTTCTATTATATAGTGATACACGATATATGAGCAATTAAAAAGCCCCTAAACCATGACAAATATGGGAAGCGGGTCTATTTGACTTTGTGATTTGTCGGGATGTTTGTGAAGGATGCTTTTGCCAAGTTTTGTAAATTTCCCCCAAACTAAATATTTCATTCAGTCCATTGGTGGCACTATTGATGTAACTGGCATCATATTGGTTAGATGTGGTCAGGGGTGAGTGGTAATGCGGTGTTTTAGGTTTGAGGCTAATCAGGCATAGTATGTTCAAGTTAGAGGCTGTCAAATAATACCTGACTTCCCAATTTCAATTTAATATGGCCGACTTCCTGTTTGTCATATGGTGGGGACATAATTTATGTTCGGCTCGAATCACTGTACCAACTTTCATTTCCCTCTAACAAAGTAAGTGTATCCCAGCCATAATTAATTACCTGTAATTACTTAATGAATATTTATCACAGAGGTATCAAAATGAATCCGTCTTTATTACATCTAAGTGTGGGCAAAGTTTGAAAGTGAAAGTGATCCGGCAATTTGTTTTTGAGTTATCGCCTTCACACATAGGATCTGCGGCCGAACGTGATTCCATAATAATGAAACGTGTTTTGCTGATATAATTAAGGTTTTGAATATTGGCCATCACTCAAAACAATGACACATATAAAGCAATTATTTTACGATGATGTGCTTTGGTGTATATCTTTAGCCTAAATACTTATTTTCACAGACATTGACAATAGCTGGGGTCTTCTACTATATTAATTTCTATCTTGTTTTTATTGTATGGCCCATTTTTATCACTGACTACTTTGCACACTTTTTTACTCAATAAAATGTGTTCACCCTTTTATAATTTATATCTGACAAATGAACAAATTTAGATGGAAACAAAAGGGTATTTTTCTTTGAGTGAAGAAAAAGTAAAAGCAAAGTATTATCTGTGGGTAGAAGTCAGTGTGCCACTCTGAAGATAGCTGTCTAGCCAAATGCCTACCTTGTGCCTACTTTCCCAGCTGCCTCACCCAGTGCAAATATCAGCCTGGCATTATGGTGATTCATAATGGGTGAGAGCGTGGAAACCATAGGTGTGTGTTTTTGATGGGTCCTTTTCAAATGCTCTCGTCTTTGAAGAGTACTTTTTAAACACATAATCTCATAATGTTTTCTGTCCCAAACCATCTTGTTTGTCGGGTTTCAGAATAAAGCTTTGTTGTCTATCCTACATAAAGGGTGATATAGAAGAAAGGGAAAAGCATAGAGGAATGTCACAATGGGTTTAAGTATGCAAATAGCAGTGATAACAACACTTCCTGGCATGTGTCTGTCAAGAGGCCCTCTGCCCTTCTGTCTTCCACATGGAAAGATCATAGGCCCGGATCACGATGGAGGCTGCGCACTGCACCGGCACTGGCTAAATCAGATCCAAGATGGGAGCCATTCAGGCATTTCAAACATCTGCTTGATCTATGGGCTGAATTTTCCTCACTTTAACCTTGATGAGTATTGATATGAAAATGCAGATTCAATGTAGTGTATTCAAGTAAAGTCTCCACTTCATCACTGGTAATTTTAGTGTGATCCACTTTTTTTTTTTTACTAAATACGGAAATTATTTTTAAACAACCATAACGCCCTAGTAGTGAAGTGATGTAGTGTCACTGCACCAGCTCCAAGCTCTAATAAAGGAATATGGTTGCATCAGCGAAGTGAAAGAGACTTTTTATTTTATCGATTAACAGTTCCACAATTTCTACAAAGTAAAACATTAGGACGCAAAAGTCAAAACTGACATCAGCTCACACAAGGTAAATCTCTAAAAGCTCTAGCTATTCACTAATGCAAAAGGCTTATTTTGCACCTGAACTGACCTTATTCTGCTTTTCACATGTTACTGCTACGTCAACACTGTAGTTTGTGAGTAATTACCCCTGGTCTAATAAAGGCGCCTGCCTGCCACACTAAAGTGGAGGTGTGTGACTCTTTTCACTGGGCGGCATGCCACCTAATGATTTACTATATAGTTTTTACTCAGGTTGCTGTTTGTATGTGATGATTGTAATGAACAGGAATTGTCACACTGATGAGCTATAGCTAGATAAAAGCTTCATACAGTTCTTAATGTTTTTCAGGACTCAAGGGTCAACAGCCTCACTTAAGTTTAGTGCTGAAGCAGTGCTATCACAAACACCTTGTTAATGCTGTCACTGTAAAACCTGTTCTGCTTGTTTTATCAAAATCCTGGGTGTCAGCTGCACCTGCAGCACTGTTCCCAGCCTCAGTGGAGTCTTAACTCTGTGTGTGCCTCCCTGGAGCGGCTCAGCTGCTGCTGGAGCTCTGATATGACTCCTCAGCACCACTATGGTTAAAAGGGGAAATAACTTGGCTGTAAAACATAAGGCAAAGGCTGTAGAGAAACATGCTTTAACATGGTTCACACCTGAGGCACACTATGCATTTTCAATGACTCGTTGAGCACAGTCAATCTCACCAACATGTAAGAGCTATTACATTGAACAGTGTTCTACTCCGGGCAAACAAAAACTATGGCATTCAGATGTTTGGTGCTTTAATGAAGCCATGTTAATGAAATGTTCTATGTGTTGATTACTTTACATGAAACTAAAGAGATAGTATTGTACATTGAGATATTCTACTCAATATATGAGCAAAGGCAGAGATAGTGAGAATGCAAACTCATCAAATTCCTGACGCTGTGGCTGAAGGTCTGTTCCTTGTTTGTGAGGGGGAGGGTCTGTCAGATTCTGGCCGCGGGGAAATACTTGGGAAATCTTAAACAGATTGAGCTGTACAGTACCTGGACATTGTACTGAAGGGACATATGAGAATAGGCTGTTGGAGCACACATGATCCACAAAGGTGTGAGTCTATAAATAGTGTTTCCACAGCCCTCAGACCTGGACTCCCAACTGTTACAGACACCATTAACTCACTATAAACCATTACAAGAGTTCACATTAAACCAGTCTACTTCTGTCACTTATGGTCTTAATTGATTATGTGTAGATGGTCTTTTTTTGCCTAAGTACGAGAAGAATCTTTGTTTCTTGTGCCCCTAACTGTTATTTGCATGTGTTGATGTTAATGGAGAAATACAGTATTTTATATTATTATTTTGAAAGTTAATTTTGTACTGCTACAGTATGT
>JAVQKG010095778.1:0-11110 GCA_036025885.1 Hypseleotris bucephala
CTGGCCAAGCAGTCACTGTTTAATCAATGGAAAAGCACCACTATACACTCATATACAGTACCCCTTGTGGCCAGCCTGGGAACTGCAGCTCAACTGGTGTCAATAGCTCTGCCATCAGAATGACTGTAGCTCATTAATTATACGTGATGACGTGACGTCATGAAAGTATCGATACTCAGCGGAAGTATCGATACTAAGTATCGTGCCATATATATCGCAAATCGATTTTTTTTACAGCCCTAATTGTCACTATAGTTAATCTTCTCTCACAGTCCATGTCAACAATGTCATTAGGCTCAACTGCTTAGAGCTTAATGGTCAAAGATAACATGTCCTGTTTCTGAGTAATGGCTTTAAAATAGCTGTTTTCTCAGCCCAAGCACTTATCAGTATACAAGCTTAAAATATATTGCCTCCATCATTAAAGTGAGATGTTTTTATATCTCACAAAATGGGCCAATGCATGCAGTTTGCCATACGTTTTTCGTCCACTGATTTACAAGGCACTAAATTATGCAGTACTCATTTGCATTACATGAGCGAAACACTTTAAATGTGTGAGGAATAAACTTTAACACCCTGTTGTAGGCTTCGTGGAATAATTTTGTCTTTGTGGATGTGGTGACACTTGTGACTACTGGATGCTTTTTAAAGTAGAAGCTCAAGCTTTTTACCCAAGAGAGACAAAAAAACATTTAGCTCAAGCAGTGCCATGACAGAAGTCATCCTTGGTTTCTCTTCTTGCGGCTAATCATACTTTGCTATGCAGTGGCACGAACCTCTTGCTCCTTTAGAGGCAAACAAACACAGGTATCTTCAAGCCACCAGTCCCCATGTTTTTGCCTGTTTTTTTGTAGTGCATTCACACAACGCCTACTGCTCCTTCATGGCCTCACTGTACATTACTGTGCCTCCCTGTGAAGAGAGAAACTTGGACGCCACTAAAAGGGAAGCAAGTGTGATCTTTTCTATTGCACTTGCAGGGAGATTTAAGCAGCCTTTTAAGCTTGGCTGTAGGCTCGACAGAGTAAGTGTAGACCGTCATTTAAGGGGACACTATAGAAACTAGGATTGCAAAAAAAAAAAAATCATTGTCCAATTAAAAAAAAGAACTGTTTGGCCGAATATTTGCCGGTAGTCTTGATTTAGATTAAAATTTGACTTGAAGTTTATTTGTTTTAGTTACTATGAAAAAGCATCCCCAACTATCACCACTCATGTCATTACTGCAGTGCACCATGTAGTGATCACATGTTTTTGCTGATGTGGTGCAGCACTAATACTTTTCTTTGAAAGTATGGTTCATAAAGCGATTACGTGTATAGAATATAAAATAATCTATCAAATTATCTCAAGTTTTGCTGCTTTCAGGCTATGCTGTCAAAAATCAATAATGTATTGACTCGAAGAAAAATGAGGGTTGTGGCAGCCTGGCAGGTATTTTTATAATGGGTGTAGCATGGCTACTCTTGTATTTTTAATGTGACCGACCTTTAATTAAAATTCAAATTATAGTGCTCTAATAAAGCCTTTGATGGCCTTATCAAATGCCTTTTATGTCTAATCGGAGTCTGATGAGTCTTAATGGAGCTGGTGGGCACTGTTTAAAACTTTGGGTTAAGATGGTTGTGGCTGTGGGTTTTATAAGGTGTGGTGTGTTCTTCTGTGTTTTAATGGACTGAGCATGCAAAGGTAATGGCGGTCTGTCACTGGTCTCTGCTGGCTCTCTAAATGGAAAAATTATGTTTCTGTAAGGGGCTAGTTCACACTGTCCCGAGCCACACAATTTGAACGTTCACACTCCTCTTGATGGATATTGACTAAAGGGCTGGTGGGTTTGATAGGTTTTTGGTGGCATGGTAAAAAGAAGGCATTTCTTAAAGTGCAGGGTGCTATTGTTGTCCGCTCTGTCATTGTCAGTGACTGCTGTGATTTGGGTTTTGCCTGTCAGCTTTCTTTCCCCTCTTTGTGCACTCCATTTCAGTTTCAGTGCTGCAGAGGATTTGAAGGAAATAGAATGCGAGTGTCCCCGTGGGTTATGGCTTCACTTGGAGCAGTCACAGTGCGACCAGACTCCGATGAAAATTGGCTTGCCTCAAGGCTTTGTTGTCACTGCCATTCTCCCTATTGATTATGTAGAGGCTCAATGCACGAGTTTACATTTACACACACTGGGGTGAGGTGCATGTGTGGAGTGGGAGAAATTGGCAGCTTTTTCTTTGTGTAGGTGAATGACTAGTTTGGAGCAAACTTTGGGAGTGTTGGCATACACACGTCACCCACACACAGCTGAACCCACACAACAAACCCTAGTTGCTTTCTATAGGAGTCTTATTTTTCATTTTAACATTTTGTTTTCTTGTGTTTTTCCAGACTGTCCCAGGGGAATGGTGCTGCTATGACCTGTGTGGCCTTTCTTTCCTCAAGAGATCATCCACCAAAAAAAACTGTGGAGCGCTATACAGTCAGGACATGGTTGACAGGTTCACATGACGGACAGGTGATGGAGTCCTCCATCATCTTCCTCCAGCAGTGACGTGTCCCGCCAGCGCTGCCTCTGAGGCATAAGTGTGCACCAGTGCTGCAAGGCCCCCCGTTCCCTCTGCCATGGTGACATAAGCAGTGCTGCAGTATGAGGGAGAGCCAACGTCAGACCGTGTCTTTTCTTTCTCCAGTCGCTGCTGCGGCTGATACCTTCACGTGCATTGTATTTTTCTCCTTATTGAGACTGAAGAAACTGTAAATAGTCCCTGCTTGACTTTTGTAAGCGCGCCCCAAGGCGTGTTGCCTGGCCGGCTGGGCAGGGCGGCCCAAGAGACGATGCTGGGATGCGTGACCCGTGTCCGTCGGCTGGTCCGTCTCCTCCCCCTGCAGACCTCCCTTCTCCTGCTCTTCCTCTTCTGCACCATCAGTGTCTTCATCTCGGCCTACTTCCTGTATGGCGCCAAGCGGGAGCTGGAGCCTTCGGGAGGGGGCGTGTCGGGGTCCGAGGGAGCGTCGGCCGACTCAGACGACCTCAGGGTCACCCCCTCTCGACTGCTACCTCTGCGTGTGGCAGGGGGCCCTGGGATGGACCCTACGGGGGCCAGGACAGATCCTGTTGTCCTGGTGTTTGTGGAAAGCCAGTATTCTCAATTGGGACAGGAAATTGTGGCCATTTTGGAGTCGGGTCGTTTCCGCTACAGGACTGAAATATCGCCTGGTAAAGGGGACATGCCCACACTGACAGACAAAGAGAGAGGGCGTTTTACACTGGTCATTTATGAAAACATCTTGAAGTACGTTAACCTGGACGCCTGGAACAGAGAGCTGCTGGACAAGTACTGTGTGGAGTATGGTGTGGGCATTATTGGCTTCTTTAAGGTAAGGACACTCTCACACCTCCAACCCTGTGCCTCTGTGCACTCTCTCAGGAGATAGGAGTCAAGGACCTGTTTGAATACTACTCAGTCACACTGCTCTGCTGCCTCATACTCATCTTGTTTTTCTTTATCCTGCAATCTGCTGTGATCCACTCTTTTTCACTGTAATTTTTTTTTCTTTGTTTTTGAACCTTCTGTTTTACTTCTAGCTATTCTCTTTTCTGAGCTTCATGAACAGTTTCTACCTCTCCTTCTCTCTCCCAGTAATCCTGAGCTGTTTGCCCAAGTCATGTTTTCAGGTCTTATGGTTTTCTCCATCTGTGAGCCATAGAAAGAATATAGATCTAGAAGTGGAGGGATAGATGATGATGCGGTGCAGGTGAAGGTTAGGAAAGCCCACTGGGATTTACTTGTGTCCACGGAGAAGTGAACAAGTGTGAACGTGTGCATTTCAATGATGTGAACACACAACATATGACCTGAGTTAGCATAGATTCACTTATTCTGTGACATAATAATATTAGTCTTCAGTAGTTTGCATGGACATCTTTATTATCAGTATGCATGTCATATGCATGTCTTTTTTTTATTTAAATAGTAAGTTACATTTTAAGGGATGGCTGGCCAGGCTGGTTGCAAGAGTCAGTACTCTACAGTAGTAAAATGGATCAAATTCTTAGAATAAAATGTTATCACCACTTTTCCCCTGACCTTGTATCGAGTCTGTGGGGCGGTAGTTTATTAATATGAAGTGCACATAATCCATTTTTTTTTTTATTTTTTATATATATATATAATTAATTAAGAAAATTAACAGATTGTAGACTTAGTGTTTTGAATTTGTGTCAAATTGAATTGAATTCTAGTTCATTTCTAGTCGGTTATTGTTATAGCTGCATTGATTAGCTGCATACAGTTGATAATATAATAGTAAGTTGTATTTTTGACTATATTGGCAAAAATTATATTATGGATCACCGTCACACAAGTTTTAGTAGTAGTCCACACACACAGAGTTATAAAAATTTAAGTACAGTTGTGTGTGGCAGAAGAGATGTGACAGAATTGGAGATTGACACTTCTTTGAGAGAGAGAAAGTTTGAATGAATAATAGACACGTTAGACTTTGAATGTTAAAGGACACTGCGGGGGATTATTCATTTAACTGCAGTCTCGCGGCACTGCAGATTGAGCGTAGCAGGTAGAAGCTCTCTGCAGCCTTCATGTCTGACTAGGCTTGACATTCCTTATTTCACACATGATTGGAGGAATTGAGGAATTATATCCAATACATTTATGTCTTCATCACTGCAGTGAAAGATGAATCTGTGTAATAACTTTGTCTTTCTGTTTTGATTAGGCCAATGAAAACAGTCTGCTCAGTGCACAGCTCAAAGGCTTTCCTCTTTTTCTTCACTCCAACTTGGGCCTAAAGGACTGCACCGTCAACCCCAAGTCGCCCCTGCTGTTCATCACTCGATCCGGGCAACCTCTGCCAGGTCCTCTTCCCGGGGACGATTGGACGGTTTTCCAGTCCAACCACTCCACATACGAGCCAGTGCTGCTTGCCAAGACACAGTCGGCTGATAGTGTGGCCTCTATGGGGCAGAACGCCGCCCTGCTCCCGTCTGTGGTGCAGGACCTGGGGCTCCATGACGGCATCCAAAGGGTTTTGTTTGGAAACAACCTGGCATTCTGGCTGCACAAGCTGGTGTTTGTGGACGCTGTGGCCTTTCTAACGGGGAAGAGACTGTCATTGTCCCTGGACCGCTACCTTCTGGTGGATATAGATGACATATTTGTTGGCAAGGAGGGCACTCGCATGAAGGTGCCTGATGTAAAGGTGAGTTTAAATTTAGCTCTGTAATTATCATAGAAGCTCCTCAACAGGGTGGCATACTGAAGTCGAATATGGCAATAACAATATAATTGCCAATAAGAACTTTAAACTACATACATAATAAACGTTCAATTCTATTTAAATTTTTAAATGGTTAAATCTCTCTTCAGATCATGGGCTAAAATGTACTATTTAGCTTCAAATTTAGATTAAACCAGTCTGAATTTAGAGCTAAACCAAAGCTAAACTAGGTCCAATTTGGTTCAAAGAGAGATACAGCATTAGAGCTAACTACAATTTTGCAATATACTATACACCCTTAATCAATAATATCTATTTTTCCAAAACCTAAACTTAAACCAGCCTTCCACATATTGTCTGCTACCCTCTGCCAGTCATCCAGAAACCCCCTCTCCCCCACTTCTTCTCCTTCTATTGAATGTGTTTGTCCCAGTAGGCCGCTCAAAGCTGACAGGCCCCACCGCTCCTACTGTCACAGAAGCCTCCACCAGCAGCCATGAATATTTCAGGGGCCCATAGACATACGTACAAAGAATGTTGAGAAGCTCTCGCCCGCATCCCCTCAGAGCAAAACAGGCCCCTCGCATGTTGGAGTAAAAAGTTGCGGAGGAAGCTTCAAGGCCGGGCAAACTGGCAAGCTTTTAGATGTGAATCAAGCCCCTGACAAGATGGAGAGAGATTGAGGAGAGGGGTGTGAGCTGGAGATCAAATGAAACAAACACTCAAATCAGAGGAGGGCAAAATATCAAACAGAATCAAGCAGAGAGTAAGGCGAGCGGGGAGACGATTTGTGTTTACCGAAAGAAACTTGGAGAATGAAATATGTATGCGTGTGCAGGCATTTCTTTATTAATGCTGTCTTCTAACTTCATTCTTTCAGGCCTTGTTGGAGACCCAGAGGGAGCTGCGCACCCATGTCCCAAACTTCACTTTCAATCTGGGTTTCTCAGGGAAGTTCTTCCACGCTGGTAAGATGTGACCTGTTGACAGTAGCTCTTCGATGATTACTGTTTGTGATAAATCAATGCACCCAGCTTCACTGCAATCATCCCATCTTTTATATACATACAGTACATTTAAATTTTACACTGCCATCTTTGTTGTTGTGGGTGTGCATGTCCTCCCTGTGTTACGGTGGGTTCACTTGGCATATTCTGGCTTTCTCCCACCATCTAAAGACATGCATGTTTAGGGAGCATTGGTCAACTAAAAAAAGTACCCTGGTTAATCATTGTGAGAGTGAATGGTTGTCTGTCTTTCTACTGTATGCCTCTGTGTCAGCCCTGTGACTAACTAGCCATTGTCCAGGGTATGCCCCACCAAAAGCCCATAATTGTTAGCATAGGCTCCAGCCCCCTGCAACCTCTACCATGTATTGGTTTGTATGCTATTAGAATGACATGGCAAATCGTCATAAATATATGGTAAACTAGAAAGTTATTGGGTTGCTGGTCAGAATAGATCACTAATATTGATTCTGAAATGGCTTCTCAGGGAAGTTCTACTATGCTGGTGAGATGTGACCCCATTGATAGGACTTGTTCTGCTGATAAGTCTTTGTGATAACCTAATGTACCTAATATCGTCCTCTCGTCCCATCTTTCACACTGGAAATTGGACTTTCAACATGTCTGACTCATTTCCTCCGTTTTTCATCACTGGACATATTTCGCCCTTTGTCACTGCTTTGTCACTGTCCACAGTTTTATCTTTGTAATTTCCTCTGAATCCACCATCTTGCCTGACTGTGTCTGTGTGTGTCTAATCTTAGGGTCTGATGAAGAGGACCTTGGAGACGACCTGCTGCTGTCCTTCGTCAAAGAGTTCTGGTGGTTCCCTCACATGTGGAGCCACATGCAGCCCCATCTTTTTCACAATCAGTCCGTTCTGGCCGAACAGATGCTGCTCAACAAGAAATTTGCCATGGTGAGTCACAGGGTCAGAGGTCAGAGCCGAGACACCTACGCAAGGACTGTGAGAAAAACAGCAGAGTCAGAATCTGTCGACAAATAAACATGTTTTGTAAAATGGAAATGCTCAAGTACAAGTAAATCAGATAAATTGTTACTTTGATGAATGCATCAGTAAAAAAATACAATAATATGGTAATATTATTATTGAGCTATTGTGTGAATAAAATTACCACCCGATGCTTCTTAGGCCAGTACAAACCCCAATGAGTGTAGTATATTGTAAATTCAAGTATTTGTAAAAAGTTGCCGAAAATTGTTGAATCATTTATTGGACTAAAATGCCATATGAGGACAAAAAAGCTTGGACGAAGCCATGGTCCATATTCAAGACATATTATATTATTCAAGCCTTCAACCAGAGGACCAAAAGTTGCTCTAAATTAATCTAAATCAACACTTGCACCACCAGTTGTACCCATACAGACCTCTTGTGTTTTTCCAGGAGCATGGGATCCCTACAAACATGGGTTACGCAGTGGCACCTCATCACTCAGGAGTGTACCCAGTCCATATGCAGCTGTATGACGCATGGAAGAAGGTCTGGGGCATTAAAGTGACCAGCACTGAGGAGTACCCGCACCTAAAACCTGCCCGCTTCAGGCGAGGATTCATCCACAGTGGCATCAGTGTAAGACTATACTCAATTCAAATCATGAACTAGTAATACCTTAGTTATATTGATCCAGGTCCCCTCTAAAAATGAATAAGTTCTTTCTCATAATATAACACAGCACAAATAGACACTAAACTGTTTTGGAAGCATTTTTACTTTACTTTATTTAGTAACACCTTTTGCCATATTTGTTGTTATGTGCACACATTTAAAATCTTGTCAATATTAATATTGTAAAATCAGGCTAAAGGAAGTAGCAGAAGTTAAAAGGTAGTTATCCTAGTGTAGTTGGAGGTGTTTTGTCCACAATAGAATGTGAGATAATGCCTTAAGTAATCTTGTCTGACACGAGGGACTGGTGTGTAGCACCGTGTAGCAATCCTTCACAACAAATGAAGACTGACACAGCTCACAGCAGTGCATCAAGTGTCCACAAACAACCAGTCGCTCAAATGTCAACACCAAAAAGTCACCACACAGCACTGGCGGCTATAGAATTAATATTAGCTATAAGAGAAAAATAAAACTTGAATAGATTTTCCTTCAAAAGGCTTAAAGAAAAGAGCAAGAAATCTTATCTGTTTCTCTCCATGGTTGACCTTCGGTGCTGATAGTAACCAGCGCGGCCCCAGTCCACTTCCTTTGTAGTGCTGGCAATCAGGCGGCCGGTGTGGTCTCAGCGCTCCAGTCCCGTCCTTGAGATAGCGCGGTCTGAATGGACAAGTCTCCGCTGCTTACTGATGATTGATATTCAGTTCCCCAGACACTCCAAACTGTAAACGCATTTCCATGAATTTCCATATAGACTCAGAGTGAATAAAAGGTTTGCTTTGCCTAGATGAGCTGCATAATATGAATGTTATTGAAAGCAAACAATGTGTGGGGTAACTGCCTGGAGTACTGACAGGCCCCGCTCCTTTCTCACTGGAGGGAGACGCTGTTTATTTGCAGAGATTCATTTGTTTGAGGCTTTATTGTGTCTGCGTGTGATATTTTTAAATGTTTTTTTTTTTTTTACTTTTTTTCATTATCCTTTCATTTGGTTGATATCACAGGTGCTGCCCAGACAAACGTGTGGTCTTTTCACACACACCATTTTCTATAAAGACTACCCAGGCAGTCCCAATGAACTGGACAAGCTCATCAACGGAGGGGAGCTCTTCCAGACTGTGCTCCTCAATCCTGTGAGTCACTTTTGTCCACTCTCAAAAGACCAATTACATAATTATATAATTTGATGCTACTAAGTCTCATTATGGCAAGTAGATATACTGCTTTGTACCCAATACGTTTTTTTTATACAAAACTTCCACTACTGTATTTTTCAGTTCAGTTTCAGTTTATTTACCCTTAAAAACTATCCTGATTTACCTTAGTAATTTTGTATATTTTTATCACTAAGCTCTTTATACTACCTCTTTTGTCAAAACCACTATTTGAATTTGATTTTATTCATTCATTTAAATTTTTTTATCACCACAATAAATAAGATCTCCTATCCCTAGCTTAATTGTTTTATTTTGAGCAAATACACACAGAATGGTGTCAATAATGTTGTTTATTTTTATGTCCAAAATGGAAAAACATTACATGGTTTATGCTATCTTGATACCTGCCTTAATATATATTAATTGTTCTGCTTTATTTATTTGTTTACCTCCACAGATAAGTATATTTATGACCCATTTATCGAACTATGGGAATGACCGTCTCGGCCTCTACACCTTTAAAAGTCTTGTGATGTTTGTGAAAACTTGGACCAACCTGAAGATGCAAACTCTTCCACCGATACAGCTGGCTCAGAAATACTTCAGCCTTTTCCCTTCTGAGAGAGATCCCCTCTGGCAGGTCTGTGTCACATACATGTCCTTTGTTGTGAACCCAATATAATCATATGTTTTAAATTTAAAGCAGAAAAAAATTTCTCATGTGCATAATTTGTAATATACATTTATTTTACATTCATTCTGGCATAAGAAAATTGTAGGAAACGGACCATAAATTCTTTTCGTAGAATGCGTAATATGATCATAGACAATAGCCTGTTTATTTTTTGCATGCAGTGAGATGATGACGATGCACTTTGTAGATTGATGGATTAAATATTTGAAGCTGTAAGTTTACCTGTTTAAACTTGACTGCTACAGCAGTGTGCTGTTTATAGATGTTCTCGGATGTTTACTGCAGAATAAACAAGGGATTGTTTATCTTTTGTGGCTACAGGATCCTTGTGAGGACAAAAGGCACAAGGACATCTGGTCTAAAGAGAAAACATGTGACCGCTTTCCCAAACTGCTTGTCATTGGGCCTCAGAAGACAGGTGAGACAGTCCTTCTGCACCCCCTACAGGACAATTCACAAATGAACTCAGAGCACTTAATCAGTTTCAATTATACAGTATTGTGGTCATAGAGTTTCACTACATGTTTGACATCTGCCATTGTTTTTAAATCTAATATTTTCTTGGTTTCATAGGAACAACGGCACTATACCTGTTCCTCGGCATGCATCCCGATCTGACGAGTAACTACCCCAGCAAAGAAACCTTTGAGGAGATTCAGTTCTTCAATGGGCACAACTACCACCGGGGAATTGATTGGTGTGTAATATTTCGGTTTTTAAAATACTACTGAATTGATGTCCTGAACTTATTTTATTTGACAGGCAAACAATTTAGATGAGCACACAAGACAGATATTTACACTAAACGGAGTGGTTAGATTTTCTTGTCTTTTGTACGCATTTTTCCAAGTTGCGTCACATGGGTAAACATCCATGCAGAACATTTTTTATCAAGTGAAACATCTCGTTTCTGCTTGTAACACCTGTATTTGTGTTTCTCAGGTATATGGAGTACTTCCCTCTTCCTTCCAATACCAGTTCTGACTACTACTTTGAGAAAAGTGCCAACTACTTTGACTCTGAGGTGGCTGCTCAGAGAGCTGCGGCTCTTCTGCCTAAAGCCAAAATCATCACAATCCTCATAAACCCGGCCGACAGAGCCTACTCCTGGTACCAGGTGTGTTTGAGTCACCAGCGACTCAGAAAATAAAGCTGAGTGGGCTAACTCTTCAGGTGTAAAGATTTTACACCACCCACCAGTGTTATTTCTGAACAAGTCATTCAAATGTATTTGTGTGACTGGGTGGTGAGCAGCAACAAGTCAAGAAATAGTATTCACACATTTGCTGTTTTGTAAGAACTTAAATTAACTAAAACTTTTGAGTTTTCTGCAGTTTGCTAAAGTTGGTGGAAAAATATGCTAAAAGAAGATACAGTATATAGAATACATAGTGTGTAT
>JAVQKG010095924.1:0-14267 GCA_036025885.1 Hypseleotris bucephala
AAATGTTTCAAAAGTTCACAATTATAAAATTTAAAATTCAAATTATTACTCTTTTCTATTAGTATTTTCTTATTCTTTTATATGACTTAAACTCTAACTTCATACATACCCCCTTTCCCTTATAAAAAATATCCTGGTACTAAATATAGGCCAGATGTTACCTCATATTGAGTGCCTCTGCAAGAAATATTAACAAGGGACATGGTTTAAAAAAAGGTGCTTTGGAATAGAAGGCAGCACAAGCTAAGCTGTTATCTGGAGCAGCCATAGTATCACAGCCACACAACCAACAAACAAAACAGAACAACACTTTCTCTTATGACACCTGTGTTTGTGCCTCTCTCTGCTTCAGCAAATCAAATGAAGAACATATCAAGGGCAATGTGGCATCTCTATTACACTTTTAGGGCTGATGTGATGAGGTGAATGATAGAAAGCCACCTATCCAAAAATAAGGTATTGGAGTCTAGTTTAGGGCATAGGGCTGGTTTTAAAGAAAATGTATGTAGATCATTGATTCTCAAACGTGGGGTCAGGACCCCAAAGTGAGTCGCTTGAGATTTATGTTGGTTATAAAAAAAATCAGTTCAAGAAATTATTTTTTTGGTATGTTCATAAGCATGATCAAAATGACAAACAAAACAAAAAAAACCATCAAAAATAAACATCAAAAATACCAAATTTATTTTAAAAAATGACCTAATAGTGCTAAATCTAACTTAAAAGTTGGATCGCGATTATAATAGCCAAACTAAATATGGGTCCTGTGACAAAAATTTGAGAACCACTGCTTTTTTTAAAATGACAAAAATATCAGGTCAGCAGTTCAAGGTTTTAAGGAGAGGGGTCTTTTTTATTTCAAACTGGTGTAAAATATTAAATTTTTTGGTTATGGAAAATAAATCCATTAATTTCCAAAGTATGCATAAGCTTTACAACTGAAAACTAAGATGACACACAAGTTACTATGACACATGACACATATTACTATAATTTTTTTAACTTATGATGCAGACTGTTGAAAAATGAAACACCCATGCACGACTCAGAAGTCCGTCCAGTGGAGATCATAAGTGAGGTAATCCAGACCACATGCTCAGCGCTTAAATAGTTAACACCAGCTCTGCCAGTTCTTTTAAAAGTGCTCCTCTAAAAAAATGAGCAGAACTTGTTTATTCAGAGCCATGTAAAAAGAATAGCTCAGCTCTCTCGGGAATGCTGCACGGCAAGTATTAAAAAGCCTAAGAGCCCTATAGCTTAAAAGGGGAAAAATACGTATATTAATTTTTGTTTTAATTCTGCAACAAATCTCACTTCAAAATATAATTAGAAAGTGGTGAGAGAAAGGGCAAACTCCTGCATTAGCTGTAATTGAACAAAAGAGTGCTTTGCCTGCTAGGAGGGGAGCGCAGAGGCCCCATGGGAAAGGGGACGGAGCTCAGACAGGGCCCGGTGGCATCTCCGTGGGGAGGGGGAGTTTATTTATAATCACAGGCCGCCTTTGGACCAAACAAGCCCCGCACTGATCTAACATGCAATTAATACACACACACACACACAGGGTTGGGATCACACAACCTGGCATACCAGTACAGGCCATACACTGGATGGTAGGAATGTAAATAAATACATAAATAAATATATAAATAAATACATACATGAATACATACATAAATCATATGGAACAAAACACTAAAAGTTCCTCCTCCCACTTGTTTAGTGTTTAAATTTATGTGAGTGAATAAATGTTTAGTAGGTTATTTACTAATACAGGCTATATATATCTCAGAATATATTTTCTTTACTATGACATTTGAAATTACATTGATCTATCTTATATATGACAATCACTAAACCTAAGTATTGTGGTAATACTACTAAGCAGAATAGTTTTATTACAACTACTCAGTACACTTATTACTCTACACTTACACCTTCCACAAACATATCATACTGCATTTTTTCCTTCTGTCTAATAGCAGACCACACCTTGACCGCAGAACAAACAACAGCAGCAAAAATAACACAAATCCAGTCAGTGCCAACGTGAGCAACATGAAGAGGCCCACCTTGGAGTTATGGCGTATGTAAATTCACATACACGATGAATAGATGCATAAACAGAAAGGGGAGGAAGAGGGCTGTCCTTCTGCACGTACAGTTTCACTTGATTTATTCTGTGCCCCTTAATGAGCTGCCATGGATTTACTCCCCTCTGCCTGTCCCTGCCTGTGTGTGTCTGGTGCAAGATGTAGCGTCATTCAATGCTTAATTGTTTAGTAAATTCAATTTTCCACATTGTATTCCGCATCGCTTTAGCTAAACTTCTTAAATCTGCTGCACCGTGCTCGGGGAACCCTGTTCAAGAGCCACACATACCTTTTTAATTTTTTCATTACTGTTTTTTTCTTTCCTTCACTAGCCCTAATTCACCGTGAAAAGATTTTCCTTGCTGGAAATTCTGATTCCTCTATGATCGGTGAGGCATTCCGATCCAGTGCATTCTCATTGTGCCGCGTCTAAGATGTAAAAGTGGGGGGGCTTCCCTTTCTTACCGTGCCAGGTCCCCATATCATACAAGCACTCATGCAAAAGAAATGTTGCCTTGCCAATTCATTTGTGATAATAAAAGAAAATGGCTAAGGTCGCCCGCACCATCATTGTCTTTGGTCAACACTCAAATATCCTTTTGTGATGCTATGGTTATTTACATTTCATTGTGTGCCAGGAATCAGCTTTTGTGCATACTTCACTGCACATACATAAATATCCAAATAACGACGCTCTTTTCAGTGGTATGTCTGAATTAAAGATGACAGTATGAGAAACTCAACCCCCCACAATGCTTTGGTGCTCTTGATTTCTTTTACACTGTTTTTGACCTTTGGAGATGCTGAAATCCAGGAGAATGTAACACCAAAAATTCCAGCAATATCAGAAAATGCAGTATAGATATTGCGAGAAAGGTATCACAGTAATGTTAGGGTATACTATTTAGCAGAAATGTACAATTTTGGGGGACAGTTAGAGTAATTGTCTAATACCCCCATAAATGTGTTGTGGCCAATTTAAAAGTAAACAGGTTTATTCAGTTTGGTTTAGTCTAACTTTTGAAGGTTTGACAACTAAATGCAGAGTTATCTTTTTACTTATATTCACATTAATACATTTTGTTAAAGTTAGTTTGTAAAGTATATATATATAGCTTTCACATTTTTCTAATATAGTGTTGCCCTACCAGAAACTTTCTCCCATTCTGCGCTTTGGGTGTTTTCACTAAAAGTTCCTAAATTGTACAGTTTTGTTTACTTAACTTTCACTTTGACCAGATAGAGCAGGATTTGCCTCAATGATAACTATCCATGCAAGTGCTTATGTCCAGCTTCTTCTGTGGGCTTCCATATTAGCGCTCTCAAAATGAAAAGACGGGGTGATAATGGTATGCACCATGCAAGAAAAAAAAAGAGTTGAGAGTGCAAAAGATCCCCCTCCCATTTTACCCTTCTCTCCCCTTCCTCCCTAACTCTTCACATTGACAAAGAAAGAAGAAATAACCTTATAATTGCTGAAGGGGCTGAGGACTAAACCAGGATAAAGTATGCTACGCTTGAATAGCCGTCAGGTACTCTTCAAGTCGGCTTTTTAAAACTAGTGGGTTAACCTCACTGAGACGAGCCAAGATAATTACATGTTTGAGATAATTACCCGCGCTTTCAGAGTCCATTTATGTTGATGATACTCGCAGAAAAGTGACAAACTCATTCCTTGTCTGTTGTTTTTTTGTGGCCTCTTCCACTTGAGACCTAACTCCAAGATCCCTGTTTACCCTATGTGAGCTTAAATCCAAACAAATACATTAACTCTAGTGCTCTCCCAGCGCCGTGCTACCTAACCCCAAACAAAGCAGGTTCCTCGTGAATGAAAATGCGCCCGTGATTTCTCAATGATGTGTTCTTTTGGCTGCGGTTTAAGCATTAGCCTATAGCCGCATGTGCTGGGATGTTCTCTGCGAATCCCTTGGAGATGGCCTGGTTTGTGATGGTGGCTATTGTCAGAGGCTTGCAGGGGGTTAAAGGGGGAGAGGAACTTTCCATTAGCTAAGTACACATGTGTTAAGCCAGGTTATTGTTTACTTAGCCAAAGAAACCGCAGCGGGCCAGGGTAAGACATGGCCGCCTATCTTAGCTAACGCAAGAAACATGTCTAAAACTTTAAAAAGTGATTCCAATAATGCTTCTCAAAAATTCAAGCACGTATAAATTAAATAAATCTTTTCCAAACCATTATGTGCTGCATATAATAACTTTCTATACTGTGGTTAAAATGTTCTTATTCTTTGAAGTCCTTCTGTTCTTGATTTGCTTAATCAGAATCACCCCTACTTGCTATTCCGCCACAATAATGAAGAAGCTAAGAAACACACAAGTCACGTGGTCACTTCTTTGTATCACTTGTTGAATCCTTAACAGCCGCCCCACATTCACTCCCCAATGGAAAAAGAGGGGAGTTCAGAGGAAGAAAAAGGGGAGGGGAGCGAGTGGGGGTCAAACCTCGTCTCAATTCAACCACAAAAGACGCTATTACCCACAATCACCACCAAGATGTGAAAGTTTGTATTAGGCTATAGCGGCGTGCCACTGTAAGAGAGAGAAGGAAGTAGAGGAAAAAGAAAGAGTGTGCGCTGTGACCTGTAAGTCGTCTGTAACTCAATCCATTCTGCAGCCAGAAGTGGGTAGATCAGAGATAGTGGCACACTGATTAGGAAAATAGTGGCTGACCCCAGCAGTCTAGGTTTTCACTGACTTAAGAGAGAGAAGCAGGTGTCACTTTTGACCACTGCAGTTACCTAAACCATAATTGACCTGAAACCAGCACTTGTAACACAGTGCCAGCTGTGGAAAAAACATGCTGAGATTCTGTTATTAGTTTTTACTGTGACCAATACACTAAGCTGTTTTGTTTAGGACTTTGCATCACAGTTTGTAAACTCTGAAGCTGCTTCAAATTTATCTCATTTACTTTATGTGAACATGCACTTAACAATTCTTTTTTATATTTCTACAATGTTTTTTTTCTATAGTAGCCAAGTAGATTACTTTCAAACCATTTGTAATGATTTGTAAGCTTTTACAAAAAGACAGATACATTTTCCTTAAGAAACTTCAATTATTTCCAGGCTCACATCATATTGTATACCTCAATCAAATTGAGGAGCTCTTGAGACTTGGAGTGAGTCCTCAGCACTATTAGTCGTGTTCTGCTCTGCAGCCCAGAGCCTAGGCCCTCAGAGTTTATTAGCAAATTGCTTGGCCCCTCCCAGAGCTCTCTGTGCAATTAAAGACAACTGTGCAAATGACGTACAGCAGCATGGAAATGCTCACTGCTCCATGTTGCTCAAGTCTGAGACTGAGGGCAATCAACACCACAAAAATAAAAGACAGACCTATAACAACATAGTAACAAGATTTTTGTACATTTAAAACTGCCAAAGTTTGGGCTCAGTAGGTAGAGCGTGCGGCCCATATGCATAGCCATCAGAGCTTGCCCCGGTGTCGTGAGTTCAAATCCGGCTCACGACCATTTGCCGGATGTCACTCCCCACTCTTCTCCCTGATTTCCTGTCAATCTACTGTCCTATCAAACATAGCTTAAAAGCCCCAAAAAATATCTTAAAAAAAAAAAAAACTGCCAAGGTTTATCAAATGCATTGCATTGTTTTGTGTTTTTGTCGTTAAAAATGTTTCTTTGGAAAATGAAGCTACTGTTTTTCAGAAGCAGCAGGGAAAGGGTTAGTCCAACTGGTGCTAACCAGTCACTCCACTCACATAGCACCTGAGGGGGGTGCTGCATTTATCAGGCCAGTCTGAACACACACATTCACACAGCAGTGTGCACGAGAACATCAGGGTGCACATTTGGACGCAAACATGCAGCTTATGCATTGCACACAGCCCCATGAGTTCAAACCATCACTCACAGAGAAGGGTAAGCCCAAACTGGCTGGGCTGCATTCACAAGCCAGAGCAGAGCCTCTCTGACTTTTTCACCTCTCAGCTCTGCTTTCTTTTCAAACGGGCGCCCAGCGTCCCACTATAGCTGCCTGCATAGGCAGGCTGACTAAACAAGTGCAGAACCTAAAGACATGTAAAGAATATTCAGAATATTACTGTTATAACGCAAAGTGCATAATGCGTCAGGAAGTCAGTCTGTTGGATTGTTCAGTTTAATCAATTCAAAGTATTTTTTCTCTTGACATTTTTTCTCCTCTGCCACAGTCGCCTCACTGGAATAAATTGGTTTATGAATAAATGAGCTGGCTTTCTCTGTCTTGTTAACATTGTTCTTTTGTGCAAATTCTCAGCATTTCTTTCCAGTCCACTTCAACTTTATGCCCAAGGGCATATATTAAAAATACATATGGAGAGAGATAATGCACACACAACGCAAATTCGTTAAGGATTTAAGCACCACACAACTGTAGATAGAATGTCACAGAAACAGGACACAAAGTTAAAAAATATATATTTAACCACAAGTAAGTCATGAAGAGCAGTGCCATTAGAGTATTCAGAGAAGCATGCACCTCAGCCTGTTTGGATATGCCCATTTACACAGCCTGCTGCTGTGGACAGTCCTCATGTTATCCTACCCCTCAACAGCACACATCCGTCAAAAAGTTCCTCTCTCCTATCTACTAATTACCCCACACAGAATAAACAGCAGCATGTGCTTTGCCCTGGATTGGTTTTATGAAGGGACTATAATTTTTATTAAAATAGGTCTCAATCTTTTAGTCAATTAAAGATCATCAATGCCCCAAGCACAACATAATTTTCTCCTTATACCTGGAAACCCTTGGGTTTTAATTCACTATTTCTATATTTCTATAACATAAGCCCATTTGACCTGCCTATAAAAAACTTTGTGACAGCTTCATCCCCAGAGGGATACAGACATATGACTTTTCAAAGAGACACATTAATGCAAAAATGGTGTCTATGTTGTTTAATTGTCCTTTTAGATTATATGAAATATTATCTGCCAAGCAATCTCTCATATTTCTATAACTACATGTGGAGCAGCAGGGCGAGCTTATCTTTATGGTGGGGTCTCCTTCTCTCCTTCTCTCCTGCTCCCTGTCCTGTCATTTGGACCAAAACATAAAGCTTGCTGTCCTTCTCACTGCAAAGCTCTCCACTCACACCAGCCACTCAACCATATGGAAGTCCATGGATTTAAATTATTTAGCCTAATCGCTTCATTACTTTTTATGTGAGACTATCCAACTAATCTCTTTAATTTGAATCTATTATTTTTCTCTCTCTATTCACCTTTGATGCTCAGTAACAGAGAACTGGAATGCTTTTTCAAACTAGATCTATGCACAAATCACTAAAGGGCTAAAATTCAGATTTGCATAAATCTAATCACATCGGCTGTTATCATTATTTAACTGCAGTGTATGGACCATTAGGGTCATGCCTGCACTCACACACTACAATGTCCCCCGAGTATCAACAGTCAGTGGAGCACATAATGAAGGCTGTGCTTATCTGTGATATCGGAACAAAAGGAAACACTCCCTAATCTACCTTTAATGCCTTCAACTGCGCAAAGAAGAAAAAAATCAAGCTCCTTATTTGTGTTGAAGCTGTGCCCTCTGAGCAAAAGGGGGGTAGAAATCGAGGAGGGTGTCTCGATAAGCAATGTGCACTCATGTCTAAGAGAAAATACTGACAAGACGCGTAATGAACCGTGAACTCCACTAGAAGGAACCATGGCACCTAGCGATTTTTTTCTATCATCCACCTC
This sequence comes from Hypseleotris bucephala, assembly GCA_036025885.1. NCBI lineage: Eukaryota > Metazoa > Chordata > Actinopteri > Gobiiformes > Eleotridae > Hypseleotris > Hypseleotris bucephala. The sequence goes on from JAVQKG010095924.1 coordinate 7,813, forward strand.
GTTTCAGCACGGTAGAATACAATAGAATAAAACATAAGACGTGCCATAACTTTGTAAAAGACCAGGAGAGGGGCTAAATTAAAATCGACATGGAACAGGTCAAGTGGATGCCGTCGCTTTTGGAGCTAATCTTCCCAGGTCGGTTCTAGGATCAAGTCTTAATGGGCCAATAATAGCAACATTATTCTGAATATTTTTATTCAGATGAATGGAAAAAAGCTTTAATTATATGCAAATAGCAGTGCAGAGCAGGAGTGACCCAGAATATCTGAACAGCCAGCATGGACAGCACATACCTGATCAAGGGCCACCGAGGATCTTGTGATTTCCTCGCTGTCTGATTTGGAGCCGCCTTCTCTATCGTCTATGACCAAGTCAATGGGCATCTTGCCTTTTAAGCAGCTGATATACCGGTGACAGAAATTATCACAGAGCTCGTGCACCTAACAGAAAAAGACAAGTTAATAACAAAACGTAACCGTGCAGATGTAATCACTATATGCGCCAAAACTACTTTGCGTCAGAATAAAATCTACGTTTTATGGTTAACATACCCCGGAATAAGAGCGGATAGTCAATACAAAACTTCTCACTATTTATAGGCCTACTAAACTGTGTGTCAAGTTTGTCAACTTTTGCTGGATCCAAGTGTTGTGCGTAATTAGAACTTTCAACTTTATTTCATCCACTCTTCAAAAGATTAAGATATCTTTGAAAATTGGCAGTGACAAGAGGACTTCAGGGGCTACAACACGCGTGTTAAATTCATCACTGGTGCCTGCCCCGGGTCGTGACCATTACATCACAGTGACCCGCTTGACTGGCATTTAACGTAAACTTTTCTATTATGACATTATTACTGCCTTGTCGCGTGAGCATCTCGCAGGTAAATGATTTGACTTCTTTGCCTATAACGTAGGATAATACATATTTCATATTTAAGCTATTGGTGCCGTTGATTTTGATGTAAAGGGTATCGCAGTCCTCCATGTGATGTGACACAAATCAGAGTTTCACGCCCACTTTATTCCTCTTCACAGATGGCCGCCTGAGGCCTTTTGCCCTCCGCAAAAATCACTTTAAAAATCCAGCAAAGTTTGCTCATATATTTTAGCCTGCATGTCATCTCTGCCAGAATAAAACTTCATTAAAACACGCAGTGAGATCTGGCCACAGAGATATCCGTTCCAGTTGTAACAGCTTGCGTCGTGATTAAAAACGTGGAAGAGAAACGGCCTCGTGATTGATTTTGACGCTAATTATAACCGACTTGCAAAAATACATTTATGCAAATGCACCCCATAGGTCTGAAGTGGAGCGCCACCAGAAAGACCCATAGCCTACCTTCTCCAGCTCCAACAGATGAAATCGTAAAACTTGGATGGCTTGTATCATCTGAAAAAAACAAAAACAACAATATACATTATCTCAGTGTGTAATGTATTTTCTAAAACATAAAAAGTTGTAATGTCTTTATATTTTTTAGTTTGAAACTATTGTAGCCTGTACGTTACTGAAATGTGGCGCCCATTAAAGTTTAATGCAAAGCAATAGAGGCATACTAATAGATACAGTCTTCTGCAAAGTGCGCTGGGAGTAGCCTAAGTTTCCACGCATACAGTTCAAAGCGTCGTGACAGAGGGAACCGGAGCCCATTGTGATTTTACAGAGTACACAGAAGAGAGGAACAGTCCCCACGAAAATTCTCAGTCTCCACACAGACATGCAGTAGCCTATACAGAAAACCATGCAGAAAAAGGAGCATCATAACACGTATTAAGGAACAGGATAAAGTGCGCTTACCAAGTTATCCAGCTCTGGATTTGATGAAAATAAAGGCTTTTCTGCGCGAATCTAGAGAAGTTATAGAGTTAAAGTTACTTGTTTATTCATGGAAATATTGACATAAAAAGTAGACGCAGATATATTTTGGCATTATCTAAAATATTCTGAAGCATATATCCTATGAATTAAAGTATTTCATATTTTATAATAACAGTCCCAACAGAACTGGGATATTTGTCCTGTTCGCACATAGTGCCGTGTGGATTAAACACAGTAAAACGTGTGCTAACCTGTTTTGCAAACACTGCTATGTCTTCATTGAAGGACTCGGACGAGCACACATCTCCTCCCGCCACGCCGGGCTCTCTGGGGGTGCACGTCGCTAATTCACATTTCTCAAAAATCAGTGCAAGCAAAGGGAACAGGGGGTGCCTGTACGGGAACACACACACATGCACACAACGTTAAATGTCAGAGCGGAACTGGGGTCAACATACTGCGGGCTAGACTGAGAGAGCCGTGCCTCTCTTCCACGAGCAGTCCGTGGGGACCCGCTGCATGAGCTCCGAGAGAGAGTTTCAAACTGTGCGCTCGTGTGATTAAATCTAGACGCGTCTTCACTCCAACTATTCTTCTGCTGTCATCGCCTTTTGCTCCATATGTTGAAACCAAGTTGTTTATTAAGTATATTAATTTACAGATTAAAATTGGATTATAATCTACTTTATTACAATCTAAAAGAAAAAAACATTTTCATAAAATTACAAATTGTTAGGCGGTTACACGTTTCTTGATCTTTTAATATTTACAACTTTTACGCACATTTACACATAGGCTAATTATTAACATTTCTTATTAAGAAAAAAGATGTGGAGGTTATGCTAAACATTCAAAAAGTCAAAACATTTTATTAAATTTAAATTTAAAGTGAGTAGCCTATGGCTTTATTTCTTGTAACACCTTGAGTATTTGTTCAGTTGTTTGCAGCTCAGAAAACGTGTCAAACTTTACTCTGACTTAATGGACAAAGGGCTGCGGGTAAAACAAAACAAATGCTTTTCCCCCGTTTTGCTCCATTCTTTTCTCTTCCACCCCTCGTGTCCCCCTGTGTCTCGCTATACAGCCTCACTACTCACCCGTATATGGCGTCTTTATCTCTCTTGAGCGCGTCGTTGACGGAGGAGCCCATGCTTGGGGGCATGGTGTTTGTGTGTCCCGTGTGTGGATACTGGTGCGAATGCAGCTGCGGCCCGTGGTTCAGGTGCACCGCCTGCATCGAGCGCGCGCCGTGCGGGTCTCCATACATGGTGGTCGGGATGCCCACACCATCCATGCCGTAGTGGGGCAAGTCTTCGTACTGCACGAAACAGAAACACACGCGGGGCCAAAGTCACTTCAGACGCACAAAAAAACTGAAAGCACAAGACCTAAAGCAGCAGAAGTCACGCTGAAGTTTTCAGTTGTTATAACTACTTTATAAATTAGTGGTTAATTGTTTGGGTAATAACTGGTGTATTAATCAGACGCATACAAGCTAAGGACTCACTCTGTTTTAATTGTTACTTTTTAAAACTTGAAAAACAAGAAACTTTTTTTTTTATTTTTTTTTACTTTTCTGAACTTTTAGTAACTTAGCAGCATATTGTAGCAAAAACCTTATCTGAACAAAAGTAAACTATGAACTGAAAACTTCATGAATAATAAAATGCAGAAATATCTCAGAATTACTGAGTGTGTTTGTTTAAGTGAGGGTAGTTTAAACGGTGAAATAGGATTTATTACGACACTTGTTAATCGGGAACTGTGTGCTGCAGTTTGCACAAATGTAAAAACAAATGTCTCCCACTTGATAATACCGTGTTTACTCACTTAAAAGCCTCATAACTGTGGAGTATGTTATTACCTATACAGCACTGTGATCAGCACAATACAAATTCACGTTTGTTGCAGAAAACATAACACCAAGCGTGTAAAGTTTAAAATCCTCTTTTGCGAAAGACTGTCCACATTTATTTAGATAAAAATGAAAATGTTTCAATTGTTAATAAAATTTTGTAATTGCAGTAAATATCTTTTGAAAATTAGTAAAAGCTCTCTGTGGTGCAACTTCAATAACTCAATGGTCAGCTAAACGAGTCCAGCGTGACCTAACGTTTTGTTTAGAAGTATGATTCAAAAATCTATGTTGGCGCGGCACTAGCCATAAAACATGTTTTTTAACTATTTTGTGGAAAAATGTTTCTTTCTTTTAAAAATGTAGTGGGCTAATCTATATGCCTACATAATCCCTCCCCCGATTTGCTTCCAGTAACTGGCCTGTCAGAACTAATCTAAAAAACATATAGGTATATATATATAATGTGAGATATGATCAAGCTCCCGATGTCCCTTTGCGGGTCTTATAAAATAAAAGAAACATGAAAACTCTCTCCTGAATAGACTGTCCGCTGCCTGCGACGCGTATGTCCGCGCTGGGCTCTCGTGTGTGACATCAAGCCATGTTACAGCGAGTGCTCGGACTCGGGAGAAACTTTTGCAAAGACGGACAGAAAGAGACTGGATCGCACTACGTACCCGTTGCGCCATAACCCTCCTCACTCTCCCTGGTCGTCCTTTCACTTTAGATAAATCCTCTCTGAGGCCAGGGTGGAAACGAGGCAACAAAATCCAAGTCAAAAGAAAAGATGTGTCACACGAGAATCCCTCTTGTTGGCGGCGGAGCCAGCCCCAGCTTTGCCTCTGCGGCTCTCTGTGGAAGTTTAGCCCAGGCTCGAGTGATAGGTCCTCGGCTTCTCCTTTTGGAGCAGCAGCGCTGGGGCTCCCTTTGCTCCAGATAAACCAAAGCTCGAATCAACCCAAAGTGGCAACTCTCATGTCTTTCTGCCACTTTGCGCTGTCAATCAACAAGAAGAAAGGAGAAATGCAATGGGGTTGTCAAAAAAGTATTGGATGAATGATGGTCCGACGCGCGTCTCCACGGGATCGCCACCACCTCGGCTCAAGGCTCACACAATCACAGTTAAAAAATGAAGCAGCTCTCCTTTCGTTTTCTTTGATCACTCTCGTCTCTTCGCTTGATTTTCTTATGCAAAAGCGTCTAGAGGAGATCAAGAGGAGGTGGGGTGATAATTCTGGCTTAGGCTTTTCTTAAAGGAGCCACGATCGATGCTGCTGCCACTACTGCCGCTGCTGCGCGCGTCTCTCGCTTTACGTGTGCGCGTGTGTATGTGTCTGTCCGCGTGAGTCGCTCCAGTCGATTGTGTACAATGGATGTGTGTGTAGGAGCTGCTGAGGAGGAGCGGAGGATCTGGACCAGACTGCTGAAACCCGGAAGTAGTGGTGGCCATAACAGGTCGCGTCTTACACAACGCACCGGGCTGCAGTAAGTCGCGCGGAGAGGAGGGGGGTGTGGGAGGACCTAGAGGATCCCAGAGGAGACGCACAGCGAGAGCGAGCATCGTCCGGAGCAACTCGGAATATCCAGCATAGATCTCAGACTGCAAATACAATAGAAAAGATATTCAGTTTTTTGTATGCAAAGTTGAGTTTACAAGCACAGCACAAACAGAAGTATTTTGATATTTGCTGTCAAAAAGTAGTAAGGCATGATGTCATAGTGTTCAGTTTTTGACTGGACATAAGTTTTCACTGATTAGTTTGCTATTCACTGTCATGGTGCTCAAGCTGAATAAAGAGCAATTATTTCCTTGAATGGCATAGGCTATATGATTTCAGTACTTTCAAGACTGTACTTATAATTACACACCTTATTCGGCCAAAGTTTTCGACCTAGTGTTTGAGAATGTATTAGTGGAATAGTCTATTGAATGGTCATAGCTTGTGAACTGCCTTTTCAGAGCAGAACTGTTTTTAAGTTTAAGTCATTTTAAGTTTAAAGTAAAACTGAACGAACTGTTACATGAACAACCTGTGTTAATAAGATTAATATAATCGACAGTAAATAAACTGTAATAATATACTATTACATATTAGTTTAAATAGCATCACTATATCATTACCATGCATGTATTTTAGTGGTCTGTAGTTTGTTGTGATTCCTTTCTTTCTCTTGGTTAATTACCCTGTTAATACATATTAAGCTCACTGTGAAAACAGCAGCATTTCAACATTATTATTCCAGTGCTTTTGTGTCATTTGTGTTCTAAGTCTAGTAAAATACAAAGATGACTGATAATCTTCATATATTTTTATTCTGGTAGTAAACGTATTGGTGAGTGTACGTCCACTCGTGTGAGCAGTTCATTTGTCGTGCGTCCCTCTCCCCCACAGCAGCGCTGAATGGGTCGCTCCAGTCTGACTTGGCTGTCCAATGGCAGGGCGCCTCAGAGATGGGAGCTCGCTATTGGATCTCTACATGATCGATTGGAGGCTGATTGATCGCTCACAGGCCACACTGGCGAAGAGGCACAGCGAAAAAGACTCAGAGAGGATAAAACTCACTTGCTCTCATTTAATGCATTCATCAGAAAACATAACATGTAAATAAAACGCAAGCAAATGCAGCATCATATTGCTTTAAATAAAATTTACATAACCATTTTATGACATAGCAATTAAAAACGCACAATGGTTGCAATCAATATATAAATAGGTGACCAAAATTGCTGGTATATGAATAAATGTAGCTATCCATGATTGATTATCTGTTG
>JAVQKG010095943.1:0-10236 GCA_036025885.1 Hypseleotris bucephala
ATTGGAACTTTTCCCAGTCAACTTTTAGAATTGATAAGGGCTCTTGGATAAGAGCCGAAACGTCTTCAACTCAAAACCCAAGTCCAGATGACTGATTTAAACCTTCTTCAACTTTTATACTGTATATAGTAGAGATGAATTAGGCCCATGACTTCTGAACGTCTCATGTTTGTGTCTGAGTAGATGCCATTCCCTCTGCCTTCTTAAGTAAGGGTATAGATTTGATTCCTGCTTTTGGTAGGAACAACATCCACCATCACCTACTTTATATACCAAATAGTACTGTTAAACTTTACCTTATTTTTTGTATATGAATGTGATTCTGTGTCGACTCTTCTCTGCATATGCCTCAACTGTGCGCGGGGGAAACATGTTTTCTTCATTATCCAATCAACACGCAAGCTTAGCATTAAGAACCAATCACAAGGCGGGAGAGACGGGAGTTGTAAGCGAGCTCAGCCAATGGCAGTGAGTCTCAGAGGGAACAGGAGAAGGAGGGGGAGCGCTCGGCAGCTGCTGGCACAGAGCCAGAGAGAGGAGCGGAGTTTGCGGAGCTGCTTAAGGCGACACTGTAGTCACAGCGCTGTGTTTTAAAATATAAATCTGTTACTGTGTCAGTTTGGACGCATTGTAAGATAAGATTTGTAGGTCCAAAACGTTGGTATGAGTAGAGTTGCGCGAACCCTTGATGCCTCCTCGTGCACTTGTGTTGTGCCCTATACGCACAGCGTGTCACACATGTATAGAGCGGGTGCGCTGGGGTAAAAACAGCAGAGACCGCCGAAAAAAGGGACAGTGCTGCTGAATTAAAACAATTAGTGGCAATTCTAATGGGGAGTGATGAAAAACGGTCATCAGAAGGGCACTTCAGTGGGCAGAGGGCAAAGGGGCAAGTGCTTGAGCACCACCTGGGCTCTATCTGTGCATGTCCCTGCCTCTATTAATAGACATATTAAACACACAAACATGTAGTAAAGAAAAGGCTTTACATTTTTTGAGGTGATGTACTCCATTCCTTTGGCAACTTGGTAAGAAAAGCTGAGAAGATCTTCAGCATCCAGAGAAAGCTCCTCTATATCATCTAAACAAAGGTACATGAAGTTAATCCTCATATCTCAAACTGGATAGCTTCTATATGTGGATTGTATATATTTTTTTTTAGTTATACCTGATTCAGATGGCCTATCTTTCTCTGATGGACGCATAGGCATGTATCCAGAGCCAGTCACTTCCCTAAACAACCATAACAGATATTTAAATAATAATAGTAACTACTAATTATTATTAAGTAAAACAAATAAAATCTAAAAACCTTAATGGCTCATTTTGATTGAGGATGTTACGATAGTAACCATCACTAATTTGTGCGCTTAGGAAAGATTCTCTCTTTCTTCGAAGAAAGTTGAGAAGGTCGCCATAGCAACAGTACTCTGTGATCACCAAAATCGGTCCTGAGGGGAGGAAAAACAGGCACATCTTGTTCATCAGACAAAGAGGATATTTTTGCTATTTTTAATAATTGTTGTCACCACGGCCAAAGAAAGAACAATGCTTTGCTCAATTTGAATGTACAAGCTGGTATCAATATTTTTGTCAATAATCAATGTTTGTTTTTACAACTTCTATACAAAGTGTTTCCTTCACTTGTGACACTTGTGAACATTTGTGGAAATAAATCGATAGGAGAAGCAGACAGGTAGATAATATTGATCAAAGAGACAGTAAATTTGAGACCAGCCCAACAGCATCACGCTTGCTGAAGTAGAGTGCTCCTTACAGTCCAATATCTGATTTCCACCAAAGGGATAATAATTGACGGACATGTGAGTAAATCAGCACATACAGACATCGCCCGCACAGAAAGACAAATGCGTGCAATGCAACATTCACTCATGAAACTTCCAGCCTTGTTAATCAGACTTAGGAAAAACTTTGCTCTCCTTGTCCTACCTCCAACAGTGCAGGCTCCCAGCAGGTTAACAATGTTCATGTGGTTTCCAAGGTAACCGAGAACTTTCAGCTCCGACATCAGAGCCTCCTTCTCCGTCGAATGGGCATTGGCTAAAAACATCATCAAGAAAAATGTACTCAATGTATCTTGTCAGGGTTACACATTTGCATTATGTGCAAGAAAATTAATTGAAATGTGTAAACTAAATAAATAATTTAAATTCCACTAAGGTCATGCAATATATTGCAAATCTTTCACAGGACACTGAATATATTGCAATAAATTCATAGTCTTCTATGTGACTGAAGAAAAAAAAAGATCATTTTTATTCTGGTTTATTGTACAGTACATTTTGATAAAGCCCCAGTTTTGAACAGTGAATTGAGCTTGTATCCCTTTATACATTTAGCTGTTGATGGTTAATAAACTTATACAATCTTACTAATCTTACTATCACATTTTCCATTTATTTCAATACTAAATTACTATTAATAATAAATCCCTTAAGCTTATAAACCTTAATTGTCTATAAAAAAAAAAGTGTGTTCAAGTTAACATCCCTGTTAGATTACATTGGACAATTTGCCATATGTTACAACATGTGAGTGCAGCAGAATGAAAGACCACAGACTTACGTTTGAGCATCTTTACTGCGACAGTTGTAACAGTATCAGCGGAGCACAGTCCATACGCAGTGGCTCTCACTACTTTACCAAACGCCCCGGAGCCCAGGGTTTTACCTGATAAACACTCAGTATATGAGTATATCATGTAACACACATTACAAAATACAATTCCATCTTTTAACATATTTTTCATTATATATTTGTCATACCAAAGCGCAGTTTCTGCCGTGGAAACTCCCATTTGGAGTCATATGGGAGCTGGGTGGGGTCAATATAAATGTAGTTGTTGCCATGGATACTATCAATAACCTTCCACTGAATTTGGAACTTGGGTTTCTGTGGACGTTTAGAGAAAATATGATTATATTTTACTGTACAGCAAGTCACAGCAATATAATAGCTTTTACATGTCAGTCTGACTATTTGCAATTAACTAGATCAACTGAATTTCTATCTCTATTGCTCCCAACAAAAATAAAGTGTATGTTTGGCCAAATGTTTTGACAAATAAATTTAAGAAGTAATTTTCACATTGAAGTAAGTCATTTTGTCAGAAAAGATATAAAGCCATCAGTATTATTAATTAATTAATTTAGCTGCACTAAAGTTTATGTTTTAGAAACAAAGAAAGTAGCCTACTTATCAGTCCTATCTTTATAGCCCTTTATAGCTTACTCAATAAAAGGGTTTTCTTACTTGCATATACTTGTACAGCAGCACAACCAGAATGATAGTGAGTATGGCACCAGTGGCCACCATACCAGTCAACAGAGGAGTGAAGAGTTCATGGGGAACAAGTCGCTCTGAAAACAAAGTGACAGAAAAGTCTCTCCTCCATTATTCAGACAGACAGCTGCAGCAGAGGTGTTTGTTTGTGCATTAAGGATTATACTGTCTACATCACATAATCCCACCCTGCGCTGTCAGCATAAGCTAATCTTATTCAATCTGTGGCCAGTTACAACACCTGCCCCAGACCCACAGGGTCAATGGGTTGTTATGTGTTAGTTCATACCACTAATGGAGAACAGGGTGTAGGCCTCCAGCCCCTCTGCAGAGGCTACACACTCCAGAGTGTGATAGTGAGCGTGCTCCTTGCTGACGTTCAGGCGGCTCTCCACCTCAGTCCCACCAAATTCAGACTCTGTCAACATGGCAACGTCAGAGGCCTCCCACTGAGAAGCGTTGGGAAGGTGTGAGCACCTGTGGAGGGGCAGTGTGTTACATTACATCAGAAGAAATATCACAAAACCTTTTTAATTCATTGAATATACAACACAACAATGGAGCTTTAAAGGACATATCCTTGACTTACAGTAAATGAAAGCTGTATAATCTAACCTAATATTATCACAATGGTCAGATTTGACAAAGTAAATTGGTTTACTATGTCAAAACAAGCCCTTATACATCTTTAGTTTGACATCTGATGTCCAAAACTCAGTGTCCAATGCCCTGAGAAGAGCTGTGAGACAAAACAAAATGAGTCATGTCTGTCATTACTACTACAATTTCTGCAGCTTAGCAGGCTGCCACCAACTTGTTTGCCTTTTTGCAATGGATACACACTGTAGCATGTTGCACGTACCTGGTGTGTGGCAGCTCACAGAAATACCAGCTTATCTTAGGGACAGGATACCCAGAGGCAATGCATCGCACCTGTCCATCTACAGGTCCCTCTTGTGCAATAATGATGGGTTTACCTTAATATGAAAAAGAGAGACAATACATCACTATATTGACATTTTCAACTGGCAAATACAGTTAGTGTTATAATGCTTAACCTACGGCTGACAAAGACACGGAAGGAGTGATTGAGAGCAGCATCTTTATTGCTCACTGAGAACATATAGACCCCTCCTTCTGAGCCTAGGACTCTCACCAGCCTCAGTTCACTGTTGTATCTGAAAACATGCACAAATGTAAGTACTGCTATTTTTTACATCAACTTTACTTTATACTGAGCATACCTGTATTTCCGCTGATGCACAGTGATGACATGCTCTGTTGTATTGAGAAGCTGTTTGCCATTGAAAGACCAGTGGAGGTCTCTGGGAGCAGGATAGGCATCAAACTGTACTTTCAGACTCAGGCTCTCGCCCTCTCTAACATCAGCCCGCACTGGACTCGGGCTACCCAACATACTTATAAATCCTTGATCTGAACAAGAGAAAATCAATAAATAACATAATTGTAACTGTCATGAATCAAGTAGAGCTGCAGTACCTGATATTTTTTTACTTTGTATTTGAGCAAAAATAATTACAGTCAATAGTACAGCATGCCAGAAGTCATCTGAGGAAAATATTAGACTTCAAGACCTTCTGTGGACTACATTATAGGGTTTGTTTCAGAGCATTGGGACACTTGTTTTAACCAATCACACACAGTACAACGCTCAGGTTTGTCGATACATCATTTCTTTATCAAGAACTAGAATCTATCCGGAATAGTGTGAGGAAGTGATGTTTTTTTCTCAAAATGAATTACTTACTCACAGCTAATATTATATTTTTAGTTCAAAGACCAAAATGCCAACTTCATATTGCTGCTTGTTATTTTGATACTTCCTGGTTTGTGTGAGACCATGACAGTGGGTTGGGAAGAAGAGAATGGGGAAAGGGGAGCATATAATTCAAAGTTTCAAACACAGATGTTTTTTTTGGTTTGTTTTGTTCATGCACAAAATCAGGTACTGCAACTTTATGTATTCCAGTTGTCCTTGGAGCTCGGAAGTTGGAGCTTGGAGTGACCGCTATTCTGAGTTGAAGCGTTTCTATTGTTAATTCAAAAAGAAACAAATCTATACCGTTAACAGCTCCATGTAGCAGTTAGCAAGATTGGTAACAACAGGCATTTTAGCTTATTTTGTAAATGCAGATGCTCAAATACACTACGGTAACATACTAACAGATACCAGGTTGTAGTAGTAATGAACGGCTCATATAAAAAATAAATACATTAGTTAGTTAAGTTATGTAGGCTATTTGATTTTCTTGATGCCATGTTGAATTTTTTATCTCAGGGTCTATGTTGCTCTGACTTTCCGAGTTGAAATTCTGACATCAATGCCGTTCCCACTGATTTTTACAACTCAGCACACGGAAATTCCGACATCCGAGTCCAACTGGAACGCACCGTCAATCTAAACATTCTTACCACGAACATCCAGATGCAGGGTCCTAAAACTGGAGCCTCTCTCATTGCGGGCATGACACTGATAGACACCAGAGTGCGATTGATTGACAGATGTGACGGATAGTGAAGTGGACCGCTGGTAACCGAGTGAACCAGACAGGATACGCGAGGCATGAGATTCATCCGGATTCTGCAAGACAACAGTGACAAAGGTGAGAAAGTGTACCGGCATTGTTTTGAGGTTTGTTTTGTTTGTTTACTGTATTTTAGTTTAGTACCGCAGTCGGGGGGAAGTTCCACGTAATGCTGAAGTCCGAGTTGATGTTGGAGGACATGCAGGTGACTTCAAACGTTTCGCCTTTTCTCAAGATGACAGTGTCTTTGTGTGAGAGCATAATCACTGGAGGCACTTCTGGCACTGCACAAAAATAAACAAAACAATGTTCACATGAACTGCTATTATTCCAACGAAATGTACTAAACAAACAAGGATGTGTGAGATCAACCAGAGAAATCAGGTCATAATATTTGTTTAAGTAAACAGGCCTGAGGTGATGCTGTTGTATTTTTACAGCAAACATGTTAAAAAAATGACAGTCTTGCATGTTGAGTCATATTGTGCTTTTATTCCAATAAAGCATTAAAGGTAAATAGCAATAATGTAACAATTGCAGTCATTTCTGTCCTAATGGCAACAATCTACTGTGTCCACTTATGACTCTTGTACTAAATGATTAATTCAGTGTAATGCCTACAGACGTCACTTCAGTGGCTCTGTTTGCCAATGGCCACACTAATTCTATTTACTCCAAGCACAGTCAACGTTTGAAAGCTTTGTTCAGGGCTTGACTCTTGACTTTCTGGGCTTTTCCTCTTAAAAAATGTCTGTTGAAGCATCTAAAGCTGCTGATCAAACTGAAGATATAGCTAATGTTAATCAGAAACGGCACCAACACATTTACAAGACTTTACTTTGACTTTCCATTTATGGTTATCAGATTATTTGCAATTCAATCACACTTTCATTTTTTAAACTCATTTTTAAACATTAGAAATTATTTGATTTTGTTGACTAAGTAAACCTCTTTCTTTTATTGTGTGCAATTCCTCTTTGTTAAGCATCATGTGCTGGCTTCATTAACACCCAAATGTCACATTTTGAAAGGCCCTGATAAACAACATACAGTTCACAGCTAAGTATACCTTTGCAATAAGCACTAAATAGCACACTTACCGAGGCGTACATCCACTGTGTATTGGCTGGAAACCACTCTTTCTCCAGCAAGCCTCCCCACACAAATGTAACAGCCATCAAACTCCTTCCGTACATTGTTGATGATAATGCCGCGCTGGAGGTTGCTCCGGTAACTCATACCAGAGGGCAAAGGTCGCCCATCACAAGTCTCCAAAGCCAGGTGCGTGACATTGGGGTCAGTCACAAGACATGGGATGGTGCAGTTCTCACCGGCACGCACCAACATGCTTCTCACAATGATGCGCTGAAAGATATTTTTAGGGTCTGTGAAGACAAAAACGAGGTCAATAATATCACATGTAGAATTCACAGGTGTTTTAATCAGAGGCCCACCTTTGACATAGACATAGATGGAACTGTGTTCGAGTGTGATGTTGTTGACACACACATATCGGCCCATGTGATAGCTTTGAGCTGAAGACACCTCGAAATACACCGCTTCGCCTCTCTCCACATCTCCCTCCACACGGTGAGCCCTTTGCCAGCGGAGTTGCGGCATTGGGGCGCCAGACACTGTGGTGTTTTCATGGCAACGTAGCTCCAGTTTTCCCCCTTTGGGAACAACTACATAAGGTCCGCTGGGGGTAATGACTGGCACACACCACACTGAAATACACAACATAAACACAAGCTGATGATCAGGTTTTGTAGGGTTAAGACTGCTGTATAATAAGTTCAGTTCTAAACATCCCACATAAACAGAAGCCACAAACTGATCAATCGGGCTGTCTTACTGACTAATGTAATGGTTAAGTAGGACGCTATGATTGGCACAAGGCCCCTGAAGACAGAGCGCTATCAAACCATCATAACGCAATTGAATAATCAATAATTATGAGCTGTCTACCCGCTGAGTAATCATGCATTAAGTCTCTAAATCCATTCCTTAAGAAAAGTAAAGCAACTGACACCATTTAGGCTATTTGTAACATTTTGTGTTTATCTAACCCCACTAGACTAAATAAACCTCCACTTCTCTGTCTGATTTCCACATGATAGCAGTGCTTAAAGAAGAGGGTTTTCATGTGACTGTTATGCCTTTAGGCCTGGCAGGGGCAGTGAGTGCACACACAGACACCCCCTTTTAAAACATCAATATAGCGTTTCTGCAAGCATTTGTAAGAATTTGGCCTTAGAGCTTATGCAGAAGCCCGGACTGTAAAGTAAATCATGCAAAACCCGAGGCTAATAAATACAGAAGTGTCTTGGCAACGCTGGGACCTGCTGTATGTCAGAGTGCACTTATTGGGTGTATTAAAAGATGTTTGTGTGCCCACTTTTCCTCCGCTTCTTTGTTCTCGCTTCTTGTGCTGGCGTGCAAGAGAACATAATACTCTTATTTCGGTCAAATAAATAATTAATTGACTTGATACACACACACACAGAGACACACACACACCTGTTGCCTTCCGGAAAAAACTCACAGTTACGCAGCTATGCAAATGAGATCCTGATATGATCTGTGTACACTTGTCAGGCTTAAGTATACGTTGAAAATTACCGTTAGAAATGTGCTGTAACGTGTAATTTCAACGTCAAACAAATCCTGGAACAAATGCTTTTTAGGAAGGTGAAAAAATAAAATGGAACTGTTGTAACAAGGCACGTGGTGTAAACAAGTTAATCTTAACAGTGTGATAAATTACCATATAGCTTTGCATATAGGCCTACTAATCAAAAAAGTAGGCTCAAAAACTAGAACACTAAAATGTTACAAAAAGTTATTTTACCAGATAAGTCGAGTTTTTACTTACCTGTATCTGGCAGCAAAATAAGCTGTAAGATAAAAACTAGTAAAAAGCACCCCATGGTCAGGCGTTTTACTGCACTCCATCAAAAAAAGCCACAACCATACTGCGTTTTTGTAAAGGGTACAGTAGACCACCAGACCCTCCCTATCCACCGTCAGAGCCAGCGCAGGTCGGTCTCCCTATACGAGCGGGTACAAGCGCACAAACAAAACGAGCCTGGATGCTTGCTTCAACCCCCCCTCCGGTGAATTGTACTGTTGCTTAAAGCCACAGCGCCTCTTTCGCTCTTCTTGGCTCACTGCCTCTCGTTTCCTGTCCCGCATTGGCTGGACTTTCGCCAAGGTGATGAGTCGGTTATTATTACAGTAAAAACAAAATACCTTACGACCTGCTTTCTCACCAAAAAAGCGAAAAATATACCAACAGAAAGCTGGCAAGTGGATAAATGTCAAAGGAGCAGACCTAGTGAGGAGGAGGATGCTACTACTATGATACAGCACAATTTTACACTTTGCGCACAGCCAGTGGAGCCCGCCGAGATGGTGAAGGCTTGTGTCTTTGCAAGAGTTTCCTTACATTAGATCATCTAGTTTGTGTGTTTCATAGTCTCATATTTCAATTCTTTAGTCATCAGCTTTATCCTAGATCTCATTTTTCGCATTTAATCAACTTTTTGTAGGAGTTGAATGAATATCATATAGGCAAGAAACGTCGTCAGGTCAAATTTAGTGTGGCTTCAATGGTCCCTAAATGTTCTCAAGTCGTTGTATAGATATAGACCAGGACTAGACCAGGCCAAAACCTGAGGTAGGTGAAAAGTATATGACTAACCCTAAAGCAGTTTTAAACTCAGACTAAATCAGAGAATGGAGTGAACCATGCAGGAGTATGTCTAAGGTCCAAGCCAGAAGGATAAGGCTAAAACAGGTCTGAACTAGGACTAAGCCAGGAATAGGCCTATATCAAACTAGGACCGAAACAGGTTCTAACCAAAAACCCTGTATACTGCATGTACACATTGTCCTGGTTTTCTATTTGTCAATAACAAAGCCAGCCCTTGGTTTTAGCCTAAATAAATGTCCTTGCCTTGCTATGTCTTGAATTTCAATTTAGCTAAGGGATTACTTTAAAACAATCATAAGAATGAACATTCCTAAACCTTTTACATGAAGTGTTTATCTCTTCTGTCTTTATTTCCTAAAGTTGCACAGAAATATACCAGAGTACAGTGGTGCTGTTGTGTTGTATACACACATGATCTGTATCTGAGCCGCACAGCCCTGTGGCTGTTTCTGCCTTTTCCAGCACATGATGATGGAGTGAAGCTAAAGTATAACAGCAAACGCTCAATTGATTTTCTTGCTTATTTGCCAATGTTTTTCTATCCTAATATGGCGGAAAGTGTTACTAGAAAGTGTCTGATCTTTTGAGTAAACCATAAAGCATTGATATACTGTATTCTAACATTAAAATGGACCATATTATGGCTTTTTTACCCCACAATTTTATGTTTAC
>JAVQKG010095949.1:0-15352 GCA_036025885.1 Hypseleotris bucephala
AAGGATAATATACTGTTACCAGCCAAATAAAAAATGCAAGTGTATTTAAATTACTTAATTAAGTGATGCAAATATTTGATGCATTCTCAATGTATGTATATTCAACTCCTGCATTAGTGTTCTCCTTTATTTGGGAGGCAGATTGTTTCTTACAAAAACAGTCTGTAACTCCACTTATTAACAAACGCTAAACAAAATAAAGCAGAGAAGTAGACAAGCCCAGTGGCATCCAGATAATTTGAGCTTGATACAAAAAGTAATGGAACACTCCTCTCGCACCTGTGAGTAAAAAGCCATTTGCTCGGTGACACACAGTAACGGCCAATAAAACAAGTGCTGACTCGCTCCCAAAGGCAGCCGTGGGGAGCGGAGGGACAAATGAACACAAACTGGGAGTAAAAAGCTGCTCCCGGAGGATTTGGGCTTTTCTGTAGTCTTTACGCCTACTTCCAGCCCGGATGAGGAAACACTATCTGAAATTGTCCGTCTCATCTCTAAGCCCACCGCGAAAAGAACAAGTGTAAAACAAAAAAGGCACAAAGACGTTGACAAGTTATCCATTACTAAGCAAAAGCGTGCATGTGATAAATTCAAAGTGCGTGGTTTGTTGCTGTTGCATTACTGTGACCTTCAGGAATGGGGACGATTCAGTTTTAGATCCAGGCCAAAATAAAAAAAATCCCTAGACTGAAAGAACAACTCTGCGACTTGAAATTGAATCTATCAATAGTATGTTTCCAAAAATATGAATATAATATGACTTTTTGTGCGTCACAGCGCTTTATAAGAGAACTTCTAGACTAGATAGATAGAGAGAATCACGTCAATGGAGCAGCGAGACCGAGGCAATTTAAAAGTAGGATGACACTCACAGCGAGGGTGCAAGTGGAGAACAATGAGTGAAAAAGGGGTGCAGGAAGGAGAGGGCAAAATCAGAATCAGGAGGGAACAAGGAGCGTAGTGACCAAGGAAACAGCTTGGGGTGGAAGCAGGGGATAATTACTGCTAATAAAGCCTAATGGAATTCAAGCCTCATGTCAGGTATGAGAAGATCTGATTAGGGCCGGGCGGCGGAGGAAAATTGGGAACTGATCCGTTAATCTCACTATTTCCTTTTCCGTGTGGTGTCTGTGTGTGTACGGCAAAGTCACACGGAGAGTGAAGTGCTTTAAATATTTCACATTTATCTATTTTGGTCTACTGTATTCTAGGAGAATATTAGATTTTGTATTAAATCTAAGTGAATTAAATGTATGGATTCAGGGTGGGTTCGTTTTATGTATGCATATGGTCCTCAGGAGTTAAAATATGTACATGCATATGGTCCTCAGGAGTTAAAATATGTACATGAATACCAGCTTGGAAAACTAACTCACTTTACATAAGGCTCACATGGCAGAAAGTAAGATTTGAATTTTGCACTACCATTTTTTTTTCTGACTATGTTTATTTTATGTACTCACCTACAAAACTAGATAAATAAAATAAAAATAAACTGCATTAAAATGACTTTGAAGATGGTCTACTTGTCTTTATTAGGTACAAGGTGTGCCTATTAAAATGGCCAATGAGTTTATTAATGTTCAGCTTTTAATTGAAAGTGGCTGTGTTAAATACCAGATAAAAACATTACAGAGCAATAACTGTATTCATGTGTTTTCTTGCTGTGTAGTAAAGTAATATTAAGAAGTAAAATGACATGAAGTGGGAAAACTGAATTCTTGTCTTGAAAACCTTGGTGATGTGTGACATTTTAGACAGTTAAAATAGTTCTAACATTGCAAAATACAGTACATGTTCATAACTAATTTGTGTGAAAGTGTGCATATTTGAATTGTTGAACCACCTTGACGGGACTACATAATACAGGTGACCTTGGAAAGATGTTAAGGTCTGACTACACAGAGAATGGTGGAAAAGCTGCATTTCTACAAAAGAAGTGGTGTTGTGAGTTGCACAGATGTTGTTTTCCACAAACTGGCTGTTGTAAGCTCCATTTGAAGCCTTTCTGGGGCAGACCTACAGATATGTGGCAAGCAGCCATACCTTGTCTACAAACACACATTCAAATGAAAAATAATGCACTGGATTTATATAGCGCCTTTCTAAATACTCAAACACATTTTACATGTATTATTCATTCACTCTCCACACCCGGTGGTGGTAAGCTACTGTAGCCACAGCTGCCCTGGAGCTCACAACCAAGGAGTTACAACCACTACTAATCAGGCTAACACAATCATACAAGGGCAAGGTGGGAAAAGTGTCTTGCCCACGGACACTATGAACCAGCAACTCTCCTGTTGCTGGGCAATCACTTACACTGCACCACTATTGCCCCAACTTACATTCATATACTGTATTCAGGCAAGGTTAGTGAAGTGTCTTGCCCAAGGACGAAACAATAGCATTAACTAGTTGAATTGAAATGAGAAGATTCCAGTCAATGGACATTGTCTAATAGTAAGGTTATTATTTCAAGTTTTCATTGACAGAACTACTGTGACAATTCTGAAGACTGGAATAGTTTTAAGAAGACACAAGCAGTTTTTGGGCAGACTATGTGATCATGCACTGGAAGCAATCTCTTCCTCTGTATCTGTAGGAGACCACCACCACTGTGATGTTTCCTGTTCTCATCTGGCTTCAGTCTGGCAGCCGCTGAGAAAAATGTTTGGACGTGGTGCGCTCGGAAAAGGAGCAGGCGTCATTAGCCCGGGTGGAGATGCCTCTCTCAAGCTCCCCCTATCTCCCCACAGCACCTGTTCTGGCTCCAGATGAGATCAGGAAGGTGGAGCAGCACGGGGCAGAGAAAGGAGGGTGTGAGGAGATGGGAAAATAGAAGGCTGTACATGGAAGATATCAGCCAATGCCTTGAACTAGGCTCCAGGCACTTGTTATCGTGGTTTGATTTCTTGCTATGCTGCTCCACACACTCATCGTATTGTAATAGGTGTTGGTTGTGAACACGAACATGGCAGCTGCAAGTCAAGGGGATTAGACATTTGGAAAAAAAGATTTGATGTTTGTTTGTAAGTGGTTGCCATTTAGCATTTTTATCAAAATAAACATCCAGGCCAACAGGGAAATAAAGTAATATCAATGTAATCCCTGGATATACAAAAATCGTGTGCCAAGATCTTAAAAAGTGTAGTCACGTTGAATGAACCTTAATGTAATGCATAGAAAGTCATGGGGTTTCAGATACGAAATGTCCAGATTGGTATCACAGCAGTCTGAAGAGCACAGACAATAATAGCAGGCACGTACAACAAGGCCCTTTCCACACTTAATCCACAAATGGCTGTCTTTCAGTATTTATAGGACTGGGAGGAATATGAACTGCCGGTATGAATCATTATGCTTAGGATAATGGCATATTGACCTTGTGTTGTTAGAGAAAAATATACTGTAATCTAAAAAGCACATTTTCATTGCTACATTCTCCATTTCACCTTACATAACTTCAGAGTGGGAACAAAATACCAACTGTTTTCATTCACTAATCTTTTCAGGAGACGTGGCAATTACCTGACAGCAGTGCAACACTTGAAATCACTGTGGAGTGTCAGGGTCTTTGTGTGAGCCATGCAAGGCCTTTACTGGTTCACGTAGTGTGTAAAAAGGATTTTAGTGCAGCCCAATCTCAGGGCGGGCTGTGTTTTTACAGAGTATCATCTCCACTTGTTGGATGTTTATTAGACCTAGAGTCAATGCCCAGGCCAGACAGCGGCAGTAAAAGTGCAGTCTATAGCTGCCCAGTGGAGGCTGTAGTCAGGGTTCATGGTCTACCCAAGCCATATGCCACTGGGCTGCCAAGAGCAATTCTCCACCCTAATCCCCATCATCACCTGGTCAGCCTGGAATACAGACAGGACTATAACCTTTATAAGCACATATAACCTTGTAAATAATGTAAAGTACTTTTCACAGTAAAATATAATGCCTAAGAATCCAAAGTTGCTTCACTGCAAAGTCCCAAAGCCTTGCAAAAAAGACTGAAAGGTTGCACTGGGATGCCGTTGTCAATTTATTTTCGGCCTCTTCAATTTTTTAAAGGGGAACCAAAGTACTAGCCAGGGGCACTTTAGAGACCCCTTGAGCAGCTGCAACATGAGGGATGCTCCTGGCAGCGCTCACACACACACACCACACCCACGGTTGAAGTCAGGACCTGGGCAGCGAGGTGAAATGGTGGGTGCTTAGGATCTGATGGACGCCGCCCGTCCCTTCCTCATCGATCTCTTCCTCAGACCATTTAGCACCTTTGCTACTCCGCGGGCCATGGCCGCAGCTGTCTGTGTGGTCCGCTCAGCCAGGCTCACCAGGCGCGCCGGGCAGTGCTGCCGCGGAAGGCAAAATATCTGTCTTGGCAGCATCCGTGGCACTTCGGGGGAATCATAGCAGTATTATGGAGCCGAGGGGAACCGGCCCCATCTTTATTGCTCTTTAATCAGAGCAGAGCAGGCTGGGTAAAGATCAATGATCTCTGAGTGTTAGCATTGACTTGGGCCTACAGCTCCCAAATCAAGGGCCCCTCTCCCACCTAATGTTACATTTAATGAGCCAATTAGTCCACAATGGCGTGGCTAGCATCTTAAACTGTTGTTTACTCTGCATTCATTATTAATATCTCATAGTTAGGTATGAATAAAATTAAAAGGAGCAGTGAGACCATTAGCTCCCCATGGTGGATGCTTATTAAGATAGGACGCTTTGTTATCGGAGCTGAGGGTGGGGTGGTAATTGTTGGTGGTGAGCAGGATATGTTGGTTCAGTGAGAGTGGCATGATTTATACAACCTTAGAGATGTTGTTGCATGAGCATATGAGAGATAGAGTGCTGTGGTTTCTCTAATGCCTGTGAGAGAAGAACAACCGCATGCACGCTGTGCTATCAGATGCTGCTTTAGCTCCTCATAAAGTGTTTTCGTCTGCGCTGATTCCCCCCAGCGCCCACCCAAACTCTTTAACACACAAGTGGAGAATAATCATTTATTATATATATCCGCTGCTTTATATTTCTTTAAAGGGATACTGCGAAAAACGACACTTCTTCTACTTCAGCAGTGTTTGTACAGGTGGTTTCAGATGATTATTTTACTATCTGTTAGGTTTTTATGTGCTAAAATAAAGCCACACTACAAAGTCACTTTTTTTGTTTTTTGTCCAGAACAAAAAGGAAGACACTGAAATGGTTTACATAGTAATCAGTACTGTTTTAAAATGAATTCCTAATGAGTAAATGATGATGTCATGAAATCCAAAAGGCCCTGTCATCTTGACATTAGGATCTATAAACTCGATGTAGGATCTGAGAGCAGAGAAAAAAGGACTGATGGGGATATTTGCCTGTTTGGCTGTTTTTCATGACGAAGACAGAGTAAGAGTGTATATGGAGGCTGAAGCAGAAAAAATAAATCAAAAAATCAATAAAACATTAAAATCGCTTCAGTCAACAGAGCAAGACGCAGCTGCATCCAACAGTGCTTTTACCCAGAAAGATTCTCTGCTGCTTCTGCCGATGGAGCTCGCTCCAAATATATTCAGCCGGCAAAGCTGGCTAGACAGCACCGAAACCCCAGTGAATTACATTTGGAGGATAAAAGACAATAAGCAATAAAAACTATAATTTATTTTTGGTATAGAATAGTGTTGTCTAGCCTGAAGCCTGCCGAGCGTATGACCAATCACTACGATTCTTAGTAATTTTCTTTCCATAAAATGATCAGAAAACCAATGCCAGTGCTTGATACTGTCCCTGAGGCGACTGGTGAGTCAGATATCGCTTAAAAGAGGAGTTATTAAATAATGGAAACATGTGGTTGGGTTTTATTGCAGACTAACCAACAACATTTAGGGGGAACTTTTCTTCAGTCATATCCACATCCTGTCATCCTCCCCTTCCACGGAATCTGGTGTGAAAGCAACAGGGTAAGCCTTTTTGGTTCCACTGCTCCTTGCCACTGAAGCGGCGCATAATAAGTCATAGCCAACATCGCACTGGAACACGGCAGCAATTGCTTTCAAGCTTCCACTTAAAATAGTCCCGGTGACAAGCCTGCTGCTTTAAATAAGCGCCTGAGCCTGTCTAGAGAGCCTCCTTAATCCCAGTGGTGAGAGACACTCCAACAGGAAGACACTGGGGTGAAAAAACACTCCAGCAGCGAGAGACTGGAACAATTTACAGCAGGTGACTGAGGGAAGCAGCATTCAGCAGTCACCCAGCACGGGAATATGGGTGGTGGGTATGGAGAAGAGGCAATGGAAATGAGACAGCTTACCTACAAATGCCTCCATGCCCCCATCCACAACCCTCAGAAATACATCCTTTGGGGCCACTCCAGAACAAATTTACAATTTAAAAGTGGAGACATTTCCAAAACAAAAATAGACTCAAAATACAAGCATCATGAGCCACATTTCACAGGGCAGCTAGGAGGTCGGATTTTGAGTTTTGTTTGGCATTATTCAACTTTTTCTTCCAAATAAAATTCATGTAATACTTTGTATATATAATATTGTGGAAATATTTTAGATAGGGGTTAAAAATGCGGTCAAATAGCCATACAAAAATAAAAAGATTACTTAGTCCTAGTCAAGATGCTATTTGTGATGCTAACTATGTGGTGCTACTTGCTTATGTTGTGTGCGTTGTGTGAGATATAACAACAGCAGCAGTGTAACCATGATTTGTGTATGTGTGTGTGCATATGTCTTTTTTAATGTATGTGCACATAGAAACTCTATAGACAATTTATTGACATTCATTGTACTGTTCATTTTCACTGTCCATTTAACCTGTTAAAAGCCATTTTAGGGACAGGCATAAACCGGCATAAACACATTGATACAGGCATCAGATTATTTTGATATAATGATCTTGTTTATTATATCTGTCCCTATCAAATAAACATTAAATAACTAAAAAAATCTATGGTCATAGTTTTGAAGTTCACCCTTGAAAATGTCCCGAACACAAAGCTACACATTAGCTATTTTCTACAACTATTTCCCCCCTCCCCAAATACATCACGCCATCTTTTAATTCTCTTCTTCTTTCTTCCTGTTTCTTCGCCAACCCTATCACTTCCTCTCCCTCCTCACGCGCTCCCGCCCCTTGCCGCCTCTATACCTGAGGCTCTTGTTCTTTTATAGCAAATTGAACCTTTCACTCTGAAAGAAATAATTACTCTCCGGAGAGAAAGGGGGACTGCCGTGGAATGCTGATATGACACACAATGTCACCTTGCCACTCATAGCCTATAGCTGCACACACAGGCTCAGTTTAGGCTTTAGGGGGGTCAGGGAGCAGGAAAGGGGTGACGAGACAGCATGGTGACATTAAAGTTACAGAAAGTAACAGAACAAGTGTGAAAGAAGGGGAGAATGAGAGGGCAGTTTGGCTGAAAAACAAGTAGACAGAGGAGGTGAAAACACAGAAATGACAGGCTGGGTAAGAGGTAATAAGCCATGATATGATTGAAGGAGTGACCAAAATATAAGGGAGCGAATGAACAGCACATAGAGGGGAGAGTGGTGCCTGTAATGTGAACGAATGGGAAAGGGGATAAGGATATAAGTAGGGTTAGGAGCTAGGAGAGAGGTGGTGGTGTGGGGTCAGGACACATAAAGACTAGAGGGTGACAGCCAGGCACCAATCTGAAGTCACACCAGGGCTGAGACTAACTTCTTCTAGTGGCATTTGAGAGAACTGTGAGCCGGATCACTGCCATTTCCACTTATTACCCATCATGCCTTTCAGCGGAGTGGCCGGCCGTGCAGTCATGGTGTGGGGCTTGAGGAGCTAAATGGCCCTCTGGGATGAAGGGCAGAGGGCGCAGTGTGGAATGAGGCTGTGACCCTTAAATAGTGTCATAGTAGGTGTGCCCAAAGTGTAGCACTCAGAACAATCATAGGAAGACTTAAAGGCGTAGCCTGCAAGTTTCCTAAAATAAAATAAAATGTTGGAAGATTAAAAAATTCTCGATCTGGCATGTTATGATGTAAAGTAGGCAATCTTTATATAATAATATTTTTTATTTTACTTTTATTTTAGTCCCTCCCCTGGTCTCTACAGCAACATCAGATCAGATTTAGTGGGCTACAACTTTGACAAATACAGTAGTAGGTGAGTTTTACATTAGTCCCTCTCCTGGGACCAATACACTGATGGCATCTACAGACTACAGATGACATTCATATAATAGAACAGGGTCAAAGCATTTTTAAATTATTTTTGTCTATTCTTATTTTAGTAAATGTTATGGATTATACCTTAAATACAACTAAAGCTGCCTTTGTATTTTGTTATCTGTTGTGCCTTTGCTTTACATCTGCTTAGAAGTGGATATTTTGCCTGCATTTTGCAACATAGCTCAAAAAGTTATGGTCGAAACACTTTAAGAAAGGTCAGTGATGAGCCAAGGGACATGAAATAAGTTTTGGGGGTGGCTCTGCTTGTGGTCTGCTCGAAACATACAGTAACTCAAACTGTTACAGAAAGATTTTTATTGAACTTTCAAAAAAGGGCAATCTCAGTATCCAATGTAGATCGTCAGTGCCTTGGGAGAGTTCTGTTCTCTGAAAGAGTTTATGTGATGCAATAAGATAAAATAAAAAAGATCCGAAACAAATACTAAGGTTAATTTATGAATGAGGAAGCATAAGCCAGACATTAGATATCAAACTAAACATGAAGCAATTTGGTGCTAGCATACAATGACACACCTCCGTACAATTACACTGATAACAGCATACATTTATATAAATATTGCATATGTCCAATCCAATCGCTGTCTCTCATTTTACATTCTATCAGAGCATTCCATCAAGTCGAGGACACATCATTATTCTCGCCATTCAGCAGTGTGTAACTAAATGTGACCGAGTCCATAGACGAACAGTTCTTCCAATTCCTGGAGTGAATCCATATGTGATGAGCCGCAACACAATTAATCACTCTTTTAGACACTGGTATGTAAAATAAAACACACTCTTATGAACAAAATTTAAGTCCATACCTACGCGCTATAACAGCTCCGGTTCCAGCATCTATTCTAGCGCGGCCTGCGAAATGAGGGCTATTTTTAATATCTGCTCTGGTGCTTTCTGAATAATGGGCAAATATTACTCAAGGTCACAACTCATTTGTCAGGCTGTGAGTTGAAGGAATGGCCCAGTGCACTAAGGCTAACATTCTGCTTTTTATTCCACTGATAAAAACCTACAGCATCTTTATGAGTACAAGCAGTTAAAAAGAAAAAAAAAAGAATGCAGCCATCGGGTTATTCCAAGATACAGTATGGTGGTGGAGAGCGAATTAGTAGCAAGAGATGAAAGGAAGGAAGAGAGGAAGGGCTTATGCTTGGGTCAAATTGGAGAAAAGCCATCAGCTTATTGTGTGGTGAGGCTGTACGCGAATGCCAAAGGTGGTGAGAGGGAGTGACGGTGTGGATAAATCACATTCGCCTGGGCCGGCTATGACAGCTTTAGTCAAAATGACGTCCACAAAGGGGCCGGGGTGATCAAACAGCAGCTGTGATGACTTCATCCAAACAACACACACAACACTG
This sequence comes from Hypseleotris bucephala, assembly GCA_036025885.1. Classification (NCBI taxonomy): domain Eukaryota; kingdom Metazoa; phylum Chordata; class Actinopteri; order Gobiiformes; family Eleotridae; genus Hypseleotris; species Hypseleotris bucephala. Next base: position 9,575 of record JAVQKG010095949.1, read on the forward strand.
TAAGCCACAAAATCTCTCTGGGCAAGCATTATTTGATCCAGGGAGATGCTTATGACAGGCCATAACGTGACAACTAGCCTCATATCGGAGACAGTGAATGACAAGACGCAGTCTGCAAGTCTATCCATTATGCATAGAATAGTAAAACACATTCACAGGACACCACTGCCCCGTCGGCTACATTATTAATCATATGGGCTATTTACTGTCCTCTTCTATACTAGGGCTTGGATACTGTGTGCTTGCATACCTACAACCCCACGGTCTAAGGTTATTAAATCCTACAGCCCCCAGCATGCATCTCCAGCTACCACGCTTCCAACCCTGGCCAAAGACTTTTATCTTCCTCCCCAGTACAGCCATGGCACCTCCACGACGCTTTCAATTTTCTGCTCTGTGCTTCTGTGTTTTATGGGCCTGTGCTAAAGGTTCCAGACTGACTAGCTGGGCTGACCTACACTCTCTTGCCCGTTGGTGAATGCGGCCAGGCTGGGATGACATCAAGGCCAACTAGCCAACCCGGGAGAGAGTTGTGCACCATGGTCCTGCCTACCTTAGATACACTGCGAGACGTCATGCTTCACACCAGCCGGAAAGACATGTAATATAAAAAGCAATCAAAACACACACTGAGCCTGGCCGAGGACGCTTTAGACCAGAATTGTATGGCCCTTGAAATGGCTTAACCTTTTGTCTCAATGAAAAGCTGATATTTCTGGGACACAATCTAGACCCCATGTTACTTGCTATAGTTTGTGTGAAATCAAAGGGAAATTGTACATTAAATGTGGTTGAGCCATATTTAAAATACTGACACATCACAATACAGAAAAGCTGAACTAGAAGTATGAGATGTTCCAGTGCCTTCCCCATGAACTTGTTATGTATTAATGTATTCAGTACATGACCAAGCCTTTTAGTGTTCAGTGAAGATGTGGGATGAGCCTTAGAGAACTTATTTCAATGCAGTTGATATTGATGTAAAGATGAGACTCTGCAGTGCTAAGCTACACTACATTATGCGTATGATTGACATGACTTTGATACACTTGTTATAGGATCAAATAAAGTAACCATTTGAGCAACTATTGTCCAATGAGCTCACATTTCCCATGACCTCCACGTCCCCTGGCTGCAGTCTCAGTTGTTTTTACTGCCCCTTGGCTCACATGGATCCAAATGAAATCATTACTTGGACTGAATTTCTCCCAATGTGCCTTTTCCAGGTGCAAATACACGGCTGATGGGAAAGTAACTCAATAAGGAGGATTTAAAGGCATGGTAAGAAGCTAGCCTCACTCTTGTCCAATACTCAAGCCGCAGCTGTCCTCTCGACCTCTAGGGGTCTCTCCTCTGTGCTGTGCTCCAGAGTTCAGCCTCTCTTCGTGGATTATACCTGGTCAAAGCTCATGCAGGGGGCAGCACCCAGTCAAATCTCCCCTCAAACCGCAGGCTTCTCACACTATTAAATGGAAATCCCAAACCGGTATGAGGCAACGATGGAGGAACCTCTCTCCCCTGAAAGGACTTGAATAGTGAGCAGAGGTTTTTCCTGTGAAGGGAATATGGTGTGATGCATTACATCTCTCTAGACAGCACCCATAGCCCACCGCTTAGCTGATCTTTGAAAGATATTGCTTATAAAAGAGATGACTCTAGGCGACGGCCAAGTTCTGTAGTTTTATTACACCTACGGGCTACAGCGGCCTGTCTTCGGAGAGATAAGGTTGTACCCTTTTCATTTTGTATCCTCCGGCCGATATTTTAAGCTGGCTTGTTAAGGGCAGGCGAGCTGAGTGCTGGAACAGAGTTTGATGCATGGCTTTACAACAGGAGCTGGGCCCATAACGCTCAAAGGCCAATCATTACTGACCTTAATAGCCCGGTCTGCATCTGGGCTTGATTGATCGTGCCTAGCAGGTTGTGAAATGCGCCATCTGGAAGGAAGGAAGGTGAGATGGCCAAGTAGTGATGGGGGAGAAGGCAGGCAACATCAGCCGAGCACAGAGGGAGAGGAGAGATGAGGAGAAAAAACACAAACCCACATCGTCTTGTACAGAAATTGATGGCCATAGTGGGATGTTGTAGAAACTTAACTGCACTAAGAGGCCCACCAAGCGCTATAAACACTGTCTGTGACATAAACAACAACACTTAGCCACACTCGCAGTATACAATATTCATCTGAAGAGTTGCAGCTGGGTAGCTCTTGTTTACTTGTTGGATAAAAAGCGCTCTGCTGAGGTAGGACAGAATGGCAGCACAAGTGTTATTGTATGAGTTATGTGATAAAGTGTAAAACTGAGTGCTTGTGTATTTGTCCACAGAGAGTCTATGAGAAGCATGGGGTAGTTATGTCCACACGCTGTCCTAGTCCAGTGCCTTTTTATGGTAAAGTCTGCATAATGTATGATCCTCACACACTACACCCGTGCCATATATTATCATAAGGTACACAATATTCCTCAAAGTCAAAGCAGTGTTAGGTCACTACTTTGCATAGAGCTACAATATGTACCAAAAACCTACTTTACATAAGACTGATTTACAATAATCCAATATCCTTATTAAGTGCTTTTTTTATTCAGGAGCACTACATTACAACTGTGCTCCATACAACCATTCATGTGCAATGATATTTCCCTGCTATAAATATTTAAGTTGGCAGAAAAGTGTTGAGCGGTCCTTTCGTGTCAGCCAAAGCTCCCTGGAGCCCATCAAGATTGTGTTCTCCATTACCATACTCCTTCCTCTCAGTCAGCCTGTAATGCTAGCTACAGTAGGGTGAACTAATGTGTCTGCCACTGAAAAAAGACAGACTCCTTTTTGCACTTCATTAGACAAATTATTTGGCTTGCTGAGTCATTTGACCCAGCCAAATCAAGTGAGGTATGATAAATGCACAGAATTACACTGCACTGTGACTTTTAATATCAACACGTTGCAGCATTTGGCCAGGATACAAGCACATAGTATGAAACTCTCATAACTTAAGGACCTAAATGTGTTAAACAGCAACTTTATAAATGCTTTAATCAGCAGCAAAACAATGTCTTGGGAGGCGACCCTATGCAAGGTAAGATGAAACAGCTGGTATTGGCTTTATTATAGGGAGAATGTGACACAGCAGGGTGCAACAAAAAGCCTACCCGCACAATATTAATAAACGTCTAACCAAACCAGAAGAATGCCGTTGTGATTTGTTGGTAGGTTTGTTAGTTTGTTAGAAGATAATTATTAAGCGGTCAAAGATAAAAATCCTTTAGAGACAGAAAGTATTAAATTTGGTTCCACTGCGAGATACAGGGTTTTTACAACTTTTTGAAGATGAAATTCAAGCACTTTTCAAGCATTTTCAAGTTATATTTTCAGGTGTTTTCAAGTGCCATACAATTGGACCATTGAGACAGAAGAATGTCACTAAACCCAACCAAAAAGTAAACAAAAGTTGAATAAATTGCAGGAAAATTCCTTGACAAACGTTTGCAAACCTAAATAAAATAATGGAATAAACAGTGTGTTAAGTGCAGACTTCGGCATAGACTTTTAGACGTGCAAACAGCATCAGTCATTTGTTGTGATAGACTGTAAATTGTTAGAAATATAAGCATTTTGGAGCACTTTCATTTTTTTTCCATTTCAACGCATCATTAAAATTCAAGCCCTTTAAAGAATCAGCAGTATGAACCCTTAAAATAATCCCAGGACATAACAAGGTTGGTAAAAAAAATAAAAATTAAATAAGCAGTTTCATTAGTTCATATTAGTATAGACTAGTAGCGCAATAGATTGAGCATTTACCCCTGAACTAGGATTGAAAAAAATTCAGGTCTTTGAGTTGTTGTTAGGACATCGAAAACATAATGTGAATGAATGTGTTAGTGTGACTGTATAACTAGTGGTCAGGAGGGGCCGTAGGCGCAAAATGGCAGCCACGCTTCCGCCAATGAGTATGACTGGGAGTGAATGAATAATGCAGCAAAAAATAAATAAATAATTGTAGAGCGACTTTGAGTGTCTAGAAAAGCGCTATATAAGACTAATGCATTATTATTATTATTATTATTAATTCAAGATGTCTAAACAGGGCCAAAAAAATCATTAAAGACAATACTCACACAGGAATATTATATTACTCTTACTAAAAAATATAGAAAGAGTATAAAGCATGCACACTGAAAAAAGGAAAACAGTGCTCTACTTACAAATATTAATCAGTAATCATTCACATAAAAAAATATTTCATTGTCTCAGTTTACTTAGGTGGATCAGTCCAACTACTAAATGATGTGCATTCAACTCACATGGACAATTTCACGTTTCCAGATGCTGTTTTTTTTTCCATTAGCATATTAATAAAAAAATGCTTCAATCAGCTTAAATCCACACATTGTAGATTACTTCAATTGTATCAATGTTAATAGTTCATATGAGTTGAATGCATATATTTCTATTTGGACTGATTAACAGTAATGATGAAAGGTTTCTTGTGTGAATGTTATGCTTTTTTAGTGCCTAAACCAGGACTAAAGCAAGACTAGAGCTAAACGGGAAATAAATTAGGACTTAACCTAAACCAGGTAAAAGGTTTAACCAAGACTAAACAAGACCAAAGTAGGGCTAAATCGCGAAGAAACCAGGACAAAACCAGTTTATCCTGTCTATGAACCAGAACTACAGAAAAATACTTGGGAATAAACCAGAACAAACCGAGACCAAAAATCTTAAATTCTCATTTATATTTCTCAGTGTTATGTCAATCCTTGGGCTAAGTCTAGTCACATACCTGTTGAGAGGCACAACCCAAAAAAACGTCCTGCTCGATTACTTCTGCACGTCCCACAGTCTCAGATTACTCTTTTGCAAACTGGATTTACCACCTCTGAGCTTGTTAAGTGTGGGAATATCATCAGCAGTTGACATAAGGCAAATATGAGTACTATATTGTGGCTGTGGGGCAAAACATTAAAGTGACATGCAACTTTGTTTATGGCACAATAAACTAATAACTCTGCAGCAGATTCAACACTGGACAATAAACTGCTGGCATTGACGTGAGCATGAGTTCCCAGAGAATAGTTCTGAACATATGAGGTTCAAAGATCAAAAGAGGGCACTGCCAATGAATACTGCACAAGTAAGCTAAACATTATTTAACAATGCTAACACGTGTCACAAAATGGACTACTGTTATCAGGCAGGTTTTGGGAATGAATAAAAAAAGAAACCTCATTTCTTATACAATATACATTTTAGTGCATTTGCTTGTTCTGTGAGCGTGGATTCAAGTTATGTACTCTGGGGTCATAGCATCACAAACAGCTGAATGCCGTTATGTAATCAGTGTATTGTACTCCAGTGAATTGGTTCATTAAAATCAAATTGTACCCAAGATATTTATAGGAAATCGCTGAAATTGCGCTTATTAATTTCAGTTTATGGGTACTGGTGCATGGTAAAGATCAAATGAAATTACAAAGATTGCAGCAATTGAGAAATGTATACATGCATGAAATGATCAATGATGCATGTAAGCCAAGTTAGCTATTAGTTTGAGACGGCTACAGTACATTGCTTGCTATTGAACAACGAGATGCGTATGCATTTATTATTATTAGCATATTTATAATTTAACCAGGATATCAAATTAAAATATATCAAAATTAGAGCTGTCAATCGATTAAAATTTTTAATCGCGATTAATCGCATGACTGTCAATAGTTAACTCGCGATTAATCGCAAATTAATCGCATATTTTTATTTGTTATAAATGTAAAT